>JAJOZX010007712.1:165000-220362 GCA_023014485.1 Bathynomus jamesi | reverse complement strand
GTATTAGTGTGAACGTTATTGCGTGAATGATGTACGTGTACTTAGAGTATGCTTTCAAGCCTTTAGAAGTATGTATATAACCCGATTCAACTGTGATCCACTACAAGCTGCAACCACGATCGCCTCATTATGTTTTAGTGTTTTCAAGAATAACTTCATACATAACGATACGTTGGACGTTACTCCTCGAAACGCCCCGCGCAGTTATGGGTATAACGCTATTTACTGGCTCACACACACACAACAGCAGACAGGGTGTGTATATATAAAACACGCTCGCAACTCGGGGGAAGTTGCCATTAAGATCAATGGCCGTGTTTTTTGGGTGGACGGCTTAAGTGAGGATCCAATCACTGGTGAGAAGAGGTGTACTCCTTTAACGGTTGCTGCTGGCATGGATGTCCACGCCCTGAGTGTGCCGTCGCAGGTGATCTCCATGGAAGACCCCCCGCCGACAGCCTCGCATGAACCCGTAACCGCGATCAGCTTATAAGTTCACAGTTCAATCACAAAATTTTGTGGGAGCATGAATATGATGCCTGGATGGAAACCAATGAACAGTATAGCGAAGAAATAAAGTCCATCAAACGTACAATGGTGGTGGACCCCCTCAAATGCGGTGACAGCTTGTTTGGAGGACGTACAAACCCCTTCAAACTTTACTTTCCGCCTATGGGTGGGATGAAGCTCCACTACTACGATTTCTGCTCATTATACCCTTACGTGATGAAGAACAATCCGAACCCCGAAGGTGCGCCTGATAAACTAGTGGGCCCCGCCATGCCTACCATCGAGGAGTTCTCAGCTAACTTGAGTGAGCGCTACTTCGGACTCTCTTTCGTAGATGTCCTCCCCCCTCGCGATTTATGGATGCCGATCTTGCCTGTTGTTATAGACCACAAACTCATGTTCCCTCTGTGTGTGAAGTGTGCAGAGGAGAATAATAGGTGCTGTAGTCACACGATCAACCAGAGGAAGATCAGAGGCGTATATACAAGTCCTGAACTCTCCCTAGCCCTCCGTCACGGGTACAGAATACTGAAGATATATGAGGTGTGGAGGTTTCAGAAGCTCCCCAACCTTTTCACACCATATATAAATACTTTTTTGAAGAATGAAGTAGAAGCATCAGGATACCCACGAGAAGTTGAAGCCGAAACTGAGAAAACGGCGTATATTCAACTTTACCATGATCGTGAAGGGATACAACTTGACCATGCCCAAATTGTAAGAAACCCTGGCAAGCGCTTTAGCGCAAAGTTGTGCCTAAATAGTCTTTGGGGCAAGTTTTCCCAGAATACAGACGAGGGGAATGTACATCTAGCACAAAGTTATAGTGAAGTCTGGGATTATGCAAACGCCAACGATAAAGAAGTTATGGAAATCGCGAATGTAGGTAATACGTACATAATAAGGTACAACCGGACCGAATTGGCTATAGATACATCACGTGTCACAAACATACCTGTAGCCAGTTTCACAACAGCCTACGCACATATCAAGCTGTGGCATCTGCTGCATTCTCTCGGACAACGGGTTCTGTACGCTGATACAGATAAAGTGATATTCACGGAGAGGGCAGGTGAATATATGCCTCCTATTGGGGAATTCCATGGAGAGTTGACTGATGAGATTAAGGATGAGTATGAAGACATCGCATACGCCGACTCTTTTGCCTCAACAGGCCCAAAAACTTACGGTGTACGCGTGCGGGTGGGGGATGAGTGCAAGTACATCGTGAAAGCTGAAGGCATCACCTAACCATACCAACTGCCAGATCGTTAACTTTGAATCGCTCAAAGATCTAGTGAGCTTAGAAGACGATGACCGACCTCTCCATCTGGTTGTGGGGACTCACAACTTCAGAGCACAGAAATTAGGGGTGTGAAGGAACTTAGGGGGACGAAGGTTTGTCGAAACACCTACAGGAAACGGTACCAGGTACCTGGCAGCTACGACACCGTACCCTTTGGATACTGTATCGACTAGATGCATCCCTTCTAATGCTTAGCCGTATTTAAATTATGTATCTGTTACATCTTTTTTATTTATTGTTCTTTGTACCACTGTTTACCATGCACTTTTAGCCATTTATGTGTATTGTATTTGTACTGATAATAAATTTCTTGTTTTGTATTAGATTGCTTTTCATTCTAACAACCTTCATTATATTAGTTATGGGAGAATAAAAGCTGTATATGTACATATCAGTCATTAATAATGCAACGTTTTTTCCACAGCTTATTAATGACGTAAACTTAGTCACAGTATTAACCCTTTCTGCGCCAGCGATTCCATATGGTATCATCAACAAAAAGCACATGTATTTTCCTCAGATTAGCTTCAATGATGGCTTATGGCATTTCAATATAACAATTAACTGTATAGCATTATCTGTTAGTTTTTGGACATTGGCCTGAGCATTTAGAACCCAAAAAGAGATACAGAAACTGTATGAAGGGCTACTCTCGTTCATAATGCAGAAAGTGTGATGTGCCATTATGTTTAACAAACGACAAACCTACTTTAATGACTCAAAACAGTATGGTCTACCCTTGCGTTTATCAAAGGACAAATATTGTTATTATTTGTTCCATTCAAAGTACCAAAGTTATGCTAGTCTTTTATTACTTGATAGCGTCAATGGAATCATATAATTTCTAGTGTAATTAATTATTTCTAAGCAAAGTTTCGTTTCCACACCTTTTTTAACATTTTTAATTGTTAAAATTTTTTTTTAGTTCAAAACAATAATATTGGACAGAATGGGTTAATATTGCAGACACCATCATAGGTCTGTGCAATATATGTCAATCAAATAAGTACCTACAGAGCCGAATAAACGCATGATGTTTTCCACATTCAGTAGTAATGACAATAAGACAATTTATATTCAAGGTTTTAATCTTTCTGTAAGCGTTTGAAGAGCTTCTTAAGTAAACATTCGCTTAGTATGAAAAGTTAAAATATGTCTACATGAATAAGATGGCTGATTATCTTCTCATAGTCAAATTTCAGCTGAAGTCTATACATGTATCAATGTGTCGCGTGTTGAAATCTTCTAGCTCATTACAATATCGTTATTTTACAGAGGTTATTGCACAAACGAAACCAAATGATAAGAATATGTAATATAACAATGGATACAAAAGGCTTCAAACAACAGCAGTCAGGATGGCTCATACGGGAATGTTTGTTTAGGAAGCTCTGATAAAAGATGTAAGAAAATTAAGAAGGTAAATGAAAGTTTTAAGGCATAGTATAGGAGAGAGGTTGGAAGGAAATAGAGAACTTTAAAGATAAGACGAAAATGTAAAAGTAAAGAGGTCTGGTTCCGAGTGAAAATTCTTCGTCTTACAGAGCTGGGCACTTCCGCAAACACTTCCGCAAACCGCAAATTCCGCAATTGCGGAAGATGTTTTTCGTTTGCGGATTTGCGTTTGCGGCAAAGTCATCGCAAATTAGTGAATTTGCGTTTGCGGAAGTGAATTTGAGTTTGCGGATTTGCAATCGCAAATCCGCAACCTCAAAATCACTTCCGCAAACGCAAATCAGCAAACGCAAATTCACTAATTTGCGATGACTTTGCCGCAAACGCAAATCCGCAAACGAAAAACATACTTCCGCAATTGCGGAATTTGCGGTTTGCGAAGTTTGCGGAAGTGCCCAGCTCTGAAATTCGACAATACTTTTATACGGTATAAATGTTTCTAACGGGGATTTAAGACAATGTAATCAGCTGGTCTCTTTTAAAGGAGCCGATTGAATTACTTTGAAACGTGATAGTGACATTCCACCCCGCAAATTAACTATACGTCTGAATGACAAACGTTTAGTTTCATTAGAATTAAGATGCTTATCCGCTAATTTGAGAACAATACCCTGAGTGCCCCTACATTTCTGCAGTCAAAATGTTTTTAGGCACCGAGATTATCAAAATCTTTATATTATTATTATTATATATTATTATTATATATATATATATATATATATATATATATATATATATATATATATTAACTTTGAAAACATTAAATGGTTCATAGGTGAATTAATGATGTAAACAGTTTTTAAAATATGAACTATAGATGATGTGAAAACCTAATGATGATGCAGTCCTAGATTAGTTTAAGCGATGTATTTATAGTATTGAGGTGTGCTTCAGTCAGGACAACTAATCTTTTACGTGTGTTGTCGTTCATCGTTCTCTGTTTTTCTCTGTTTTTCTCTGCGATACACGATTTACATATTTGTCGTGGCTAAAACATGGTGGTAGACGCCTCAGAATATCAGTCTAGTGTGTGAGAATGTTGTCCCCCTGCAGCTAAAACTAACGGGGGACCCGTGAACACGACGGAGCGCTGGCGGAACGTTTCGTGAAAAGTACCTTTTTTCGTACTCGAATGTTTGTTTGTTTGTTTCGAAAGACCGTGAAGGATGCCAGGGGGAAAATTGATCCTTTTTTTTGTCTGTTTTGTTTGTTTTCGTCTGTTTTTGTCTGTTTTTGTTTGTTTAAATATCTCTCATGAAAGACCATGAAGGGGGATTTTTTTTTTTTTTGAAAGACCATGAAGGAAGGCGAGAATGAATCCTTTTAATTTTTATAAATTTTTAAAATTTTAATTTTGTTCCCTCAAGGGGCCCTCAAGGGACAAACCCCAAAATGCCCCTCATTAAGGACGGTGAAGTCCCATAAATGGGTGAGGAATTTAAGGAAGGGGGGGGGGGGGCCCGCCTTATAACGGAGGCGAAGGCCTCCTGGGGCACCTCCAGGGGCAAGTTTCAAAGCGCTCCAAATCCCTCGGCCCTTTTGCCATCATCCTACTCACGTCATTGGCATATTTTAAGTGCTCATTCGATAGGTCATCTACCCTGACGCAGAACCAGTCTTCAACTCTTTAATTAACCTCTTTACTTCAGGAACTGATATCAAAGTATTTTCCCTTGTCCCTCCCAAAGGCGTTACGCTGCAATCTATCTTAAGATTATCCCTACTCACACTGTTTAGAATGTTAGAGTAATAGTTTTTCCACAGCTTTGCAATTTCATCCTCCCCCGACACCCCATCGATTGTCGGAGGGAGGACACTTTTCACACCCGTTTGATTCTTAAGAAATTTCCAAAATTTGTTATCATCATTATTTATGTGAGCTTCACAGGCTTTTTTGATGCTCGAATAGACTCTTTTTCCTGTTTACATCGCCTCATGGCCGCCTTATAATGACCCCTACTTCTACACATTTTCATATATACTGGTCCTAATCTGGGTCTACCATGAAAGCACCAAAAATCGTATGCGCCTTTCGATTCCATCTTCAGGGGGGCAATAAAATCATTCCACCCAGGAATAATCTTAGTATGATAGTTGTAAGATTTAATCAGAGGGGCTTCCTGCTTCTCTTAGCAGGGATACTATCTTACTGTAATACTTATCTATGAATTTACAGTGGGAATCATTTGAGCAAGGATTACTACAGGCAAGATGCAAAATTTCTAAATTATTAAAGAGGTGACCTGTTCTGTCTTTGTATTATATTTTCTGTTGCATATTAACATTAGACCAATCGACGCGATTATTCTTACGAGTTCTTGTTATGTCGTGTTGCGCATAAATTGGTTAAATTAATTAATAGTTTTAATGGTCTATGATCAGAAAGAAGGAAATCATACAGAATATGAACTGTAACAATTCGATCCTTTAGATTATTACTAGCGAGACAATTATCAATCCACCTGGTGGTACCACTCATATCACTAACTTATGTAAAATTACCACTGGTTACCCCTAATACATCTACATCACTTATACTTAATTTGGCCGACTCGCACATATTACCCAATTCTGCAAAGAATTCCGAGTTCACATGCGCGTTAAAGTCCCCCATTATTATAGAGTGAGAATATTTGGGGTTATCTGATAATGACTTAATTTGTACAGCAAATCAATGTATTCATCTAGATTACTGCCGTTGTTGTATGGTAAATAGCAGTTTACAATTAATATGCAATCATTGTTCACTTGTAATTTAATGCCTAACAACCTTACATTATTGCTTGTTAAAAATTTTATTTTATTTTTCCTTATTAAGAAAACAACACCACCAAAAGGTCTACCGTACATTAATTCATCTGACAAGTCTACTGCTGATGACGCATGGTACATAAAGTCATCATGGATGGTAGAGAGGAATTTTAGCTCTTGCTTCGGTAGCCAGTGCTCTTCTAGGAGTATCAAATCTGCACTGTCGCAGATTTTATGAACATCTACAATTGAATTCCTCACTGACCTTACGTTATATGAGACTATTTTCAACAAGTTATCCGTCATGACTGAGAAAAATGTATTATTAATATGATTATTATTATACACAGTACAAATTTCAGGCATTACCGTTAGGATTCCTTTAATGATTCCTTTAATTTTAAAGATGAAATGGTGTACATGATAAACAATTTAAATAAATAGTAATCAGAACCGATTTTAGGCGAGACGTTATTTAACTAAGAACAATCCACCATTTCATAATTTCATAATATTTCCATCAAAAGGCCATTTGAAAGATGAAAGGAAATGAAATAAGTAAACTTTTTATGTCGTAGTCAAAGCGTAACAAAGAGCCTTTACATACTAAAGTTACGGTAATTACTGTGCCTTAATCCGCTTTTGTCACCGTTATAGCCAAAGGAAATGAGTGATTACCAAGCCTCAAGTACCTGACTTTGAAGCGTATAAAATGAGGCACTTATTCCTTTTCGCTCTTATAGTGATAAAACCGCCTTGAACATGATTTATAGTAATTACGATAATGCGGGTGGAGGCGCTTTTCTTACCCCTTAACTGGAACATAACAAGATTTGCACTGTAAATAAACCAAAAAAAAAAACCAACGAAATATTTTAAAATTGAGAAATTTATTAAAAGAATGTTTAATGCGCAACTGTAGAAGGAAATTCACCGAAAAAATTAAAAAAATTTCTTTTAAGCGAAGAAATTAAAATTTTAAAAAGGAACACCAAAAAATTAACAATAAATTTTTTTTAAACGTATTTTTCAAGTTTAATTTTTTTTTTAATCAATTTCTTTTCGAAGCTTATATGTAAGTTAACCGAACTGCCATTTATAGTAAGCGTTCTAATCACTACTATTACTACTACTACTACCACTAGTACTACTACTACTACTACTAATAATAATAAATTATTATTATTATTATTATTATTCCTATTATTATTATTACGTAAAAACTATATCAAATAGATCCATTTTAAAAATTTATATTGGTCTATTTTTAAGACGTTTAGATCTGATCTTGGTGGAGCAGTGTGGAAGAGTGGAATGTGAAACAAAACTGAAGCATTATTCTAATCAATACAGTGGGATAACTCTGACAAATGGACAAAAAGGGCACTGGACGACTGTCCCGTTCTAACGGAATATTGATGCTGTTTTACACGCGTGTGCAAATCGTTTCCCGCCTGACCAATGTAAAAGGAATCACATTGTTTACAACCAATTTTATAGATAATGCCTGAATTATTGGTAGGGCTATTTTTTACTATATCTTTTACAATATTGTTATATGAAAATACTACATTAATATCCAAAAGTTTAAGTACATTAGCAATGCCTAAAAAGCCTGGGAAAAATGGAAGTACTAACATATTCTTTGACAAAGTGCGAGTGTTATTATTTACACGGTAGAAGGTTCGTTTTGCCTTGTTAAGACAAGATTCTATAAACGCAGGTGGGTAGCACAGATCACTTCCAATACCGTTGATTTGATGTACGCAATGGAACCAACGATAGATTGATCAGTTTTGACGTTTGTTCATTGTTTACAAAAGTGCCGATTGACGATATGCGTGAACTTTCCCTCCAGAGAATTACATAAGTACGACCTGCCACTACCCGCACACATCGTTTTGGAACTTATTAAGCTTTGCATCAAAGACTGTAAATTCGCTTTCAATAGTGAGTATTATCAACAGGTTTTTGGGATGGCCATGGGCAACCCCTTGTCGCCCCTCCTCTCCAGTATTTATATGGAGTTTTTCGAAATTATTTACAGTCCGAGAATCCTGGGGGTTGGCATCCCATGGTTGCGGTACGTCGACGATATTTTGTGTATCTGGCCCATGAATCGTGACCTGGATGACTTCCTCCTTCAGTTAAATGATCAAGTCCCCTCCATTAAGTTTACTTTCGAAGTGGAACAAGACAACGCAATCCCGTTTTTGGATGTGCGTGTACATTGGGAAAGCCCAGGTTTTAAGTTTAGTATCTATCGGAAAAAAACAAACAATTTGTCCTACGTACACTTTTACCCTGGACAGTGGACATGACACCCCCATTAAGAAGGCCATATTTTCTTCAATGTTCCTCCGCGCTCTTAGGATCGCCAGTCCGGAATACATCGATTCCGAATTAGAAAAAATCAACGGTATTGGAAGTGATCTGTGCTACTCACCTGCGTTTATGGAATCTTGTCTTAACAAGGCAAAACGAACCTTCTATCGTGTGAATAATAACACTCGCACTTTGTCAAAGAATATTTTAGTACTTCCATTTTTCCCGGGCTTTTTAGGCATTGCTAATGTACTTAAACTTTTGGATATTAATGTAGTATTTTCATATAACAATATTGTAAACAATATCAGTAAAAAATAGCCCTACCAATAATTCAGGCATTATCTATAAAATTTGTTGTAAACAATGTGATTCCTTTTACATTGGTCAGACGGGAAAGGATTTGCACACGCGTGTAAAACAGCATCAATATTCCGTTAGAACGGGACAGTCGTCCAGTGCCCTTTTTGTCCATTTGTCAGAGTTATTCCACTGTATTGATTGGAATAATGCTTCAGTTTTGTTTCACTCTAGCAACATTGTTAATAGAAATATTCTTGAGTCTGCTATTATCCAACTTACAAATACTTAACATGAGCCAAGGTCTTTTTCCACTTGATCCTGTGTTTGAATTCGTTCAGAATGGATTTAGACAAGAAGGGCAGAGTACTAAAACTTTGGTAGTTTTCTCTTATAAATTTGTATGCTCCTCCCACAATTTATATATATATATATATATCAACGTAAAGAACGACGCTTGTATAGGAGAATATTCCGCGCAAGATGAGGAGGGAGAACGAAACAAATGAAAAAATGAGGTAACCACCCGGGAATCGAACCCGGGATCTTCCTATTGCCGGTCAGATATGATAACATTACACACCATGGGCCTCACTCGATCAAATGCCGTAATTCTCCTACATACGCGCAGAAACCAATGCCCCAAGGGGGCACCTCCCGCATGCCGTACATTATATACATTTTAACTGCAACACGCAGTATAATTAACGTAAAGAACGACGCTTGTATAGGAGAATATGCCGCGCAAGATGAGGAGAGAGACGAAACAAATGAAAAAATGAGGTAACCACCCGAGAATCGAACCCGGGATCTTCCGATTGCCGGTCAGATATGATAACCATTACACCATGGGCGTCACTCGATCAAATGCCGTAATTCTCCTACATACGCGCAGAAACCAATGCCCCAAGAGGCAACCTCCCGCATGCCGTACCATTATATACATTTTAACTGCAAACACGCAGTATAATTAACGTAAAGAACGACGCTTGTATAGGAGAATATTCCGCGCAAGATGAGGAGGAATATTCTCCTATAGAAGCGTCGTTCTTTACGTTAATTATACTGCGTGTTTGCAGTTAAAAAAAAATATATATATATATACATTTTTTGTGACCTATATATAGTCTCGAACTCTTTATTTACTTCAGTGTTCCTGAGGATGTCAATAGACGAAAGGGCTTGTAGTGAATACTCTTATTTTAGTTTCAAGATAAATGTTATTTTACCGTCTTGAATTTCGGAATAGCTATTAATTCATTTTAAATTAGTTACCCATCATAATTCAATTGTAAACCAACATTAATACTAATTTTATGTATACTGTATTATTTTATTGTATGTAAACATAATTAATTATATTACAATTGTCAGTTAATTATTTATATTCAAATAATTATTTTAATCTAATACCATGTCCATTTTGCAAATAAATAATAGAAATCCAAGGTTATATTTTCCATCCTTGGTACTGTCGCAGTTTCGCCTAACGACTCAATACGGCTGTGAGATAATCACTGGTTGGCACTTAACCAGCGGCAGTGCTTATGGCTATATCATCCAGGTTAACCTATACCGGATAGATGCGCTACGGTCCAAGCCGTAGCTTGCCTAGGCCCAACGACGACGACGACGAAAACCAACAATTGGTGACCCCGGAGTTGGATTCCCCCTTTTACCCGAACGACTAGGACTAGACTGTAACGTCGTTCGTGCCCATCACCCCTTCACCCGAGCGACTAGGACCAGACTGTAACTCGCTCGTGCCCTCTGCCCCTCACCCCTGCCCGTGCGCTCTGTGCCTGCGCTCGTCTCAACCTCCACTCCTTCGTTGGTAACTTGTCGTCTTGCTTGTACGTCAGCAAGCATAGGAGAAGATGCCTGACGACGCTGGTGCCATCTCCCACTTGAGCGTAAAGCTCCCCGTCTTCTGGCCGGGTGATCCATTTATTTGGTTCCACCAAGTGGAATCACAATTCAACTTGGGAAGGATCACCGCTAGCAGACAAAATACGATCATGTTTTGTCCTCTCTACTACCAGCGAGCATCATCTCTGAGTCCGTGACGTCATCATGTCTACTTCCACGAGTGAGGACCCATACAACGATCTGAAGTCTGCCATCCTGTGCCGCACCACTGTCTCCGAGCGTGAGAAACTACATCAGTTAATCTCAAAAGAAGAACTTGGAGACCGTAAGCCCACTCAAATGCTGAGGGCTATGCAGTGCGCTCTAGGCGAACGCGCACAAACCTTCGATAAGGACATCTTTAGACAGTTGTTCTTGCAGAAACTTCCTCCATCAGCTCAGCGTGTCTTGGCCACTATGGATCCTGCTACTCCAGTTGATAAACTAGCAGAAACTGCCGACAAAGTAGTGGAGATTGACACAGCTCCGGTCAACAACGTGAACACAAAATCGGAACTGGAGTTGAAAGTGGAAGAGTTAAGTCAACAACTCAACCACGTTTGTTCTCTGCTACAAAATCAACGGCAAAGAAGCCATTCTCGGTCAAGATTTACGAAGAGGCATCGTTCGAGTTCCGGGAAGATCTGCTTCTACCACTCTAAATTTGGAAAGAAGGCTAGGAAGTGCATCTCCCCTTGCAATTTTTCGTCGGAAAACCCCAGCAGCGAGTCCTAATGGCGTCTAGTACTCGCACTGCCAACCTGTTATTCATAAAGGACAGGAACTCTGGTGTCAATTTCTTGGTCGATACCGGAGCGTCAGTCAGTGTATTCCCTCAAAAATCTGGTCATACGCACTCGGAATCTCCGCCTCTATACGCTGCTAACGGTTCACGCATACCCACGTACGGTACTCAGTCGCGTGAACTAAACTTGGGCCTTCACCGATCCTTCAAGTGGATTTTCATCTATGCTCAAGTGCAGCATCCCATAATCGGCGCTGACTTCCTCCAGCATTTCAAACTCCTGGTGGATCTTGACAAGCGACGCTTATGCGACCAGCCACACTGCTTTCTGTTCTTGCAAACAGGTTGCCCTTCCGGACGCCTCGAACTCTGCACTTTCCCTCGTTCCCCCTAATTCCATGTACCAGTGCCTTTTCCCGGATATCCAGGAATTATTCAACCGATGCAGATGGGTGATACCATTAAGCACACCATTACCCATCACATTACAACAAAAGGTCCCCCTGTGTTTGCAAAACCCAGACGTCTTGCCCCGGACAAACTGAAAGCTGCCAAATCGGAATTCCAGCTTATGATAGATCTTGGGATAATAGACCTTCCAAAAGCAGTTGGTCCTCTCCCTACACCTGGTCCAGAAGAAGTCAGGAGACTGGAGACCATGTGGGGATTACCGGTTTTTGAATTCGACAACCATCCCGGACCGATATCCGGTACCAAATGTCCAAGATTTACTTCTCTTCTCCACGGCAAATCTATCTTCAGTAAAATAGACCTCGTTAAGGCTTTCCACCACATTCCCGTAGAGCCTTCGGATATTCCCAAGACTGCAGTTTGTACACCATTTGGGTTATTCGAATTTGTGAAGATGCCGTTCGGGCTACGGAATGCTGCGCAAACCTTTCAGAGGTTTATAGATGAGGTCACCAGAGGCTTAGACTTTGTTTATGCCTACATCGATGATTTGCTTGTGGCCAGCTCAACGGAAGAGGAACATAAGGAACATCTTTCACTCCTCTTTCAACGCTTAGAACAATACGGTGTTACTATTAATGCATCTAATGTGTGTTTGCACAGCCAACCTTGGAATTTCTTGGTCACACGATTTCGCAGCACGGAATTACCCCCCTTCAGGACAAGTGTGAAGTGATAAAAAATTACCCTATGCAAATAATCAGCGGAGTTACGTCGGTTTCTAGGTTTGGTAAATTATTACCACAAGTTCATTAAAAACTGTGCCAGTGTCTTGCTCCTCTACACGCTATGATCACACACAAACGCAAGGTACGAAATTGGTATGGTGTAGCGATAGTTTACAGGCGTTCGACAATGCCAAAAATGCTATCAATAGTGCATTGTCTCTGTTATTTCCTATCAGTGATGCCCCCCTAACTCTGACGGTCGATGCATCAGATGTTGCGATCGGTGGGGTGTTGGAACAAACCATTAACGGTCAACAAGCACCCATCGCGTTTTACTCGAAAAAGCTGCAGCCAGCCCAAACGCGTTATAGTGCTTTCGGACGTGAACTTCTTGCTATTTACTTAAACGTGAAGCATTTTCAACATTTCCTTGAAGGCCGAGAGTTTTGTGTTTTTACCGACCACAAACCTTTGGTCACTGTCTTCAATAAAAACAGCTGTAACCACTCTCCCAGAGTCATCAGCAACTCGATTATATCTCGCAATTTACCACAGATATCCGCCACATCAAGGTGTCTTGAACACTCCAGCGGGTGCACTTTCAAGAATAGAGATTACTTCTGTTACCCTCAGCTCTACACTGTGGAATGCTATTGCACAGGATCAAGATAAGGATACGGAACTACAAGACCTGCTCAGAGAAGACTCCACTCACTCACTTTCCCTCAAGAAAATGAGTATGCCAGGATTGTCTGTGCCCCTCTATTGCGACGTATCAACAGCTGCTATTCGCCCTTATGTCCCTCCATGTCACAGACAAGCAGTCTTCACGGATCTTCATAAGCCCTCCCATCCTGGTATCCGTGCTTCGCAACACCTGGTTACCTCTCGCTTTGTTTGGCCCTCGATGCGGAAGGATGTCAAACATTGGACCAAAACGTGCCTTGCCTGCCAGCGTGCCAAAGTCCAAAGGCACACCAGGTCCCCCTTTGACGCATTTCCGCCCCCATCCCAGCGATTTGAGGTAATTCATGTAGACATTGTTGGCCCTCTTCCAGTGATTCAAGGCCAACGTTATCTGCTCACCTGTCTCGACCGCTTTTCCAGATGGCCTGAAGCCATCCCACTTCCTGACATCCAAGCGGACACTGTTGCAAGAGCCTTTCTTCATGGATGGGTATCAAGATTGGATTGCTGACAAAAGTCATCACTGACCAAGGTCGCCAATTTGAGTCTTCGCTTTGGAAGAAGTTTACCAGCTTGTTGGGTACAGTACATGCGCATACCTGTGCGTATCATCCGCAAGCTAACGGCCTCGTCGAACGCTTCCATCGCCAGCTGAAGTCATCCCTTATGTGTCACGAAGACTCCCATTGGATGGATAAGCTTCCACTCGTGTTGCTTGGTATTCGCTCTGCATTTAAGAGTGATCTGAAGACTACAGCGGCTGAACTAGTCTATGGAACACACTGCGGCTACCAGGTGGCTACTTCACTGCAGGGGATAAGTCATGTGATCCTACGGAATTCGCTCAAACACTTTCCTCTCACATGCAGTCCCTTCAGCCTGTTCCCCCTCGATTGACTAGCCAACAGAACATCTTTGTTTCCCCAGCCCTCCAGTCTTGCACCCACGTTTTCGTTCGTGTACCTGTCCAAAACGGCCTCTCCAATGTCCATATGACGGCCCTATGAAGTTCTCCGACGTACGCGCAAATCATTTCTCATCCAGCGCGGTTCCAAGGTCGACAAGGTTTCTATCGATCGTCTTAAGCCTGCGTTTTTGGAATCAACCTTAAGCGAGGTACATGTAGCTACCAAAAAGGTCCAGGGGAAATCTGTGTCGTTCGGAACTCTTTGAACTTCCTCTCTGGTGGGGGAGTGTGTAGTGAATACTCTTATTTTAGTTTCAAGATAAATGTTAATTTTACCGTCTTGAATTTCGGAATAGCTATAAATTCATTTTAAATTAGTTACCCATCATAATTCAATTGTAAACCACATTAATACTAATTTTATGTATACTGTATTATTTTATTGTATGTAAACATAATTAATTATATATTACAATTGTCAGTTAATTATTTATATTCAAATAATTATTTTAATCTAATACCATGTCCATTTTGCAAATAAATAATAGAAATCCAAGGGTTATATTTTCCATCCTTGGTACTGTCGCAGTTTCGCCGAACGGATTCAATACGGCTAGTGAGATAATCACTGGTTGGCACTTAACCAGCGGCAGTGCTTATGGCTACATCATCCAGGTTAACCTATACCGGATAGATGCGCTACGGTCCAAGCCGTAGCTTGCCTAGGCCCAACGACGACGACGACGAAAACCAACAGGCTTGAGCACCATTCTGTGTTTTCTTTCCTTCGTGGTTTTATTCGTCATATATATATATATATGATACACACAGACCGTGCATGGAACAAGAAACTCTTCTAGGAAAATTAAATCCACTATAGTCCGAATAAGTAATGATAAATGACAAATACTATAGTTTTTTCTTTTTCATGATGCTAGCCCGACGTGGGCAACGGGTCACTCGCAAAGAGGTCCCAGAAATATAGCTTCCCTCACCAGCTATCTGCAAAGCAGATAGGATCCAGCTTTGGGACAGGATCTAGGGTTTAAAGCAGCCCAGCCCAGCTACATTTAGAACCTCAACATAAGCAAAAGACTAGCTAGCATCATGAAAAAGAAAAAACTATAGTATTTGTCATTTACCATTACTTATTCGGACTATAGTGGATTTAATTTTCCTAGAAGAGTTCCTTGTTCCATGCACGGTTTGTGTGTATCATAAAAAACCTCAGGGAACCATTCTGAGTTCATTCCCATATATATATTATATATATATATATATATATATATATAATATATTATATATATATATATATATATATATATACACAGGGCTATTCAAATTGATTCACCTGATTTCAAATGAGAATATTTTTTAATGTTACAAATACAGTGATTTGTGATACATCAACCAAAAGAAAAACTGTCCAAATTTTGTCTCTCACCTCATAAATGCTCTATGTGACTTCCCCTAGTTACACGAGCAACGTCGACACGATAGTCGAATTCCTCCCATACTCGCTCCAGCATGTCCGTTGTCACTGACTCTACGGCAGTAACAATGCGAGTTCGGAGCTCATTCAAAGATGTGGGCAACGGTGGCACGTACACAGTATCCTTGATGTACCCCCAAAGGAAGAAGTCGCACGGTGTAAGATCCGGCGACCTAGGGGGCCAGCTGTGGAGCACCAAGTCATGGGGCCCACTGCGACCAATCCAACGGCGAGTGAGCACTTCGTTGAGCAAACAGCGAACATCCAAATGCCAATGAGGCGGCGCCCCATCTTGCTGGAAAATGTAGTCACCGGAATCTTCGTTCAATTGGGGAAATAACCAGTTCTGCAGCATATCCAGATAGGAGTGACCAGTCACTGTGTTTTCCATGAAAAAGAAGGGGCCGTAAACCTTTGTCCGGGAAATGGCACAGAAGGTGTTAACTTTAGGTGAGTCGCGCTCGTGCTCGATTGTTGCATGTGGGTGTTGCGTGCCCCATATGCGAAGGTTGTGACGGTTCACCTTGCCACTTAAATGAAAAGTTGCTTCGTCACTGAACACCAGGCGGGAAACAAATTCGTCATCCTCCATAGCCTCCTGCATAAGGTCGCAAAAGTTTGTTGCTAGGCTAGGCCACGGCGCGGTGACTTTGGAGCCCTCTCGTGGTGATCTTGTAAAACTCGGAGATTTCCTCTTTCATGTGGTGTATGCCCAGTTGATGCACGGTTGATAGGTACGGAAGTATTCTCAGTTGAAATCGGATGAATCATTTTGAATAGCCCTGTATATATTCCTGATAAAAAAAAACATAGCAATATCATTTCTTTGCTCTTTCTTCTCAATTTGCCACCTGAATAACAAAAGCTAATTGCAGTTTACAATATTTTACCTACCAATACTATATTTTAGAAATTTATAGAAATTATTTACGAAATAAAATCGTAGTGTTTCATCTACTGTCTCTGTTGCATTAAAATAACTAATGAATGCTAAATTTTATTTTACTTCATCAAAATATCTAATAAAAATAAGTAAAATATATATGTTAACACTTAGTTTATCGGATGATTAGTTAAATAACTTAATCCTACATTTCTTTTGCGTGCGTTTTAATCCTCCGTGAACTTTTGTAGGCTACAATTTCCACGAATTACGCCAATATTAACGATAGTAATTTTATATTTTATACATTTCATACAATAATAACAATGTATTTTTTTCTAAAAGGGGTTGTTTAACCTCTTTCGCAACATCTAAGGTCACGTGACGAAGAGGACCTACGTTCATAATTTGGATATAGAGGACGACGATCTCCCATCAACTGCTCTCCAGACCCAATGTCCCTTAACCTGGCTGATCGACGGGAAGCGGTGTCACGACACTGGCTACGACGTAGCCCTAATGACAATGTACATTCAAATGGCATTTATTAACATTCGTTATTACATTTGACACGTGTTTTCCGTAAAGTAAATCAAAGGTTTTATAACGGTAAAACCTAAATAATTTTCCAATACCTTATTTCTCTCATTTTCCCTCAGGAATATAAAGAAGTACAAATGGCTTTAAATCTGAAATTTATCGGAAGCCTACCAATAATAATTATTATGTGCATTTCTTTTCCAACAACCATAATTCCGTTAAACTATCTACGAGTATATTCATCTCTGTTTCTAAGAACCCTCAGATTAATTACTTAAGAATGTTTAGATAGTAAATTTAATAAGTTGTGACACATTGGAAGCAAATTTTGTGTATATATATATATATATATATATATATATATAATATATATATATATATATATATATATATATATATATATATGATGAAAATAACCACGAAGGAAAAAGGAAACAGAATGGTGCTCAAGAGCTTTCGTCTAATGACATCCTCAGAAGTGGAACAAAACAACTCAATCCCGTTTTTGGATGTACGTGTATGTAGGGAAAGCCCAGGTTTTAAGTTTAGTATTTATCGGAAAAAACAAACAATTTTTCCTACGTACAGGGTGTCCCGAAAGTCTTGTTACACCTATATATAATCTCGGAATATTAAATGATGTTTGGTTCCTACAGGATGGAGCACCTCCCCACTATTCCTTGAGGGCTCGTGAATATTTAAATGAGGTGTTTCTGATCGATGGATTGGGACATTACAATGCATCATTAAAATGGCCTCCGAGAAGCTCAGATCTCTCGAGTTGTGACAATGCATTATGGGGATTTATAAAGGAAAAGGTTTCTCAAAAACGTTATGATTCCAATGACGGACTAAAGGAAGCCGTAAAGGATGCTTTTAAACTTGTAACACTTAAAATGTTGAGGAGCATAGCACACCGAACCTGGCGTAAAATCATTCTGTGCAGTGAGAACGATGGTTTGCATACAGATCCATTGGATACATGATAAACTTGCGTATAACTATGTGTAAACTACAATGTTGTATAATTCTGTATAAAATAAAATGTCTCACAGTGTTTTCTACTATATACAGGGTGTCTCAATATACATGCAACCCATGTCACTGCTAATAATTCTGCCAATATTAATGTTCTCGTTCTATTTTTTCAGATTTGAAGAGAGGAGACGATAACAACTAATAATTATCAATCAAATGCCTTGGACAAAGGAGGAAAAATTTTTTTGCGTCACTACTTATTTGGAGACGAAATCATTCAAAACTGTGTAAGCGAAATTTCGCAGGAAGTTCAACTTCAACAATTATCCCCAGAAAAGCCAAATTTATCGTTGGGCACACAATTTCAAGCCACAGGATCAGTAAACAATCTCAACAAGAAAGCAGAAACACCCAGATCTGGCAGGAAGGTGACTGCAAGATCTCCTGACAATGTGAATGCGGTGAGAGATTCTGTCGGAAGGAGTCCGAAAAGTCAATCCGAAGACGCTGCCAAGATCTGGGTCTTTCACGTGCGTCAGTGCAAAGAATCTTGATCAAGGATCTTCAGCTGTACCCATACAGGATCCAGATCAAGCATAAACTCACACCAGCTGACATGGCAAAACGTGTTGTGATGTGCCGGTGGTTCGAGAACAAGATCGAAGAGGATCCTGACTTTCTTGATGATGATTGGTTCAGCGACGAAGCACACTTCTTGCTCAGTGGGTATGTCAATAGCAAGAACAATGTGTTCTGGGGCACACAAGCCCCAGACGAGGTGCTTCAGAGGCCCTTGCACTCTGTGCAGGGTGTCAGGGTGATTGACAACCTCGCTTGTCGGCTTCAAGTGTGTGTGCAGCGCAACGGCGGTCATTTGGAACATGTGCTCTAATAAATGTATCCTTTAATCTAGAGACCTCAAATCTTCAGTTTTTAATTGTTATCATATCAGCTTCCAGGAAATGTAATCTTTTTTGGAGTTTATTTTCTGAGTAATAAATTATCATGATGTTAATGGGTTCCATCTATTTTGAGACACCCGGTACTTTCATTACCATAGTTACAGAACACTGGAGTAACATTTACATAGGTGTAACAAGACATTCAGGACACCCTGTACACTTTTACTCCGGACATGACACCCCCATCAAAAACGCTATATTTTCTTCAATGTTTCTCCGCGCGATTAGGATCGCCAGTCCGGAATACATGGATGCCGAATTAGCAAATTCAACAATATTGGAAGTGATTTGTGTTACCCACCTGCTTCTTGGGAATCTTGTCTTAACAAGGCAAAACGAACTTTCTATCGGATGAATAATAACCCTTGCACTTTGTCAAAGAATATTTTAGTACTTCCATTTTTCCCAAGCTTTTTAAGCATTGCTAATGTACTTAAACTTTTGCACATGAATGTAGTATTTTCATATGACAATATTGTGAAAAATATCATAGTAAAGAATAGTCCTACCAATAATTCAGGCATTATCTATAAAGTTGGTTGTAAACAATGTGATTCCCTTTACATTGGACATACGGGAAAGAATTTCCAGACGCGTGTAAAACAGCATCAATATTCCGTTAGAACGAGACAGTCGTCCAGTGCCTTTTTCGTCCATTTGTCAGAGTTATCCCACTGTATTGATTGGAATAATGCTTCAATTTTATTCCACTCAAGCAACATTGTTAATAGAAATATTCTTGAGTCTGCCATTATTCAACTTACAAATAATTTCAACATTAGCCAGGGCCTTTTTTTCGCTTGGTTCTGTTGTTTTGAATTCGTTCAGAACGGATTTAGACAAAAAGGGCAAAGTGCTAAAACTCTGGTAGCTTTTCCTTTTAAATTTGTATGCTCCTCCTACAATTTTCTTTTGTGACCTATATATAGTCTCGAACTTTTTATTTATTTCAGTGTTTCTGAGGGTGTCATTAGATGAAAGCGCTTGAGGACCATTCTGTGTTTCCTTTTCCCTTCGTGGTTATTTTCATCATAAATATTATTCACGTGCTACTTTCGTGAAATAATTTTCATATATATATATATATATATATATATATATATATATGTGTGTGTGTGTGTGTGTGTGTGTGTGTGTGTTGTGTGTGTGTGTGTGTGTAAGTTTCCTAAATTGCTTTACGTTGTAGCTTTTCCCAATTTCTGCTCATCGTGTAATCGTAAGATGCGCCACAGAGCTGGTTAGGGACTCGACTTAGGATTGTCTCAGGAATTTGTCATCCTTTGTTTGAAAGAAGGCTTCAGTGTCTATTTTGAGAACTTTGTTAAACTCTCGCTCATTTGCCCTCGTAAAATTTTCTTCCAAGATGGATCTACGAGTTTACGAGGGAAGACGAGAACCGCTCAACAACTTCCCAGAGTTAAGAGCCGCATTTTCGAAGAGCTACATCCATGGGACACATTCACTTGGTCGAGACTGCGTTCACCTGCAGAGGAAGCGCAATTTGCTTATTTTGCCGCATCAACAACGAGATTCAATCGTTCGTCGGTTCCATTAGAAGGTGAAACATTTCCAAACCATCGCGAATGTACACGAGACTATTTATTTATTTAGTTAGGATGAAAAGGATGAAACTTTTGTGACAATTCTGCAATAGGAACTGTATAAAATTTCGATAATTATGTGAAGGTTTATTACTTATTAATCCCTTTCTTCGAAATTATACTGTTTATTCTTATATATATATATATATATATATATATATATGTTACAGTTAATGTCTAAAATCAGAAAATTTACAAATTGACTGTAATTTTAGTCAATTTGTTAAATGTTTGATTTACTTAATACTAAATTAAACCTAACCTAGCTATGAATTTTTAGGCAACATATTGGAAATACAGTGGGCATGCATGTGCAGCATTACCAGAAAGGTTAGTTTAGGTTACGTTAGGTTTTGTGTCTCCAATTTGACACATTGCCTGAATTTCAGTCACTTTATAAATTGCCTAATTTTACATATTGACTGTAACATATATATATATATATATATGTTAAACACAGACCGTGCATGGAACAAGGAACTCTTCTGGGAAAATTAAATCCACTATAGTCCGAATAAGTAATGGTAAATGACAAATACCATAGTTTTTTTCCTTTTTCATGATTTTAGCCCGACGTGGGCACGGGTCTCTCGCAAAGAGATCCCATAAATATAGCTTCCCTCACCAGCTATCTGCAAAGCAGACAGGATCCAGCTTTGGGACGTGGATCTAGGGTTTAAAGCAAACCTAGATCCCTACACTCAGAACCTCTATATAAGTAAAAGACTCGTTGCATTCACGTCGTGTTGAATAAATCAAAGAAAAAGGGGTAACTATTGTATTTTTAGCCAAAAAAACCAAAATTAAACCTCAACCGGGACATTGAGCGTCCACTTTTCAAGGCACGAAACACGTCCGTTTAGTATACACAAACTCAGAATGGTTCCCTGAGAACATTATACGTTAAACACAGACCGTGCATGGAACAAGGAACTCTTCTGGGAAAATTAAATCCACTATAGTCCGAATAAGTAATGGTAAATGACAAATACCATAGTTTTTTTTCCTTTTTCATGAGTGTAGGGATCTAGGTTTGCTTTAAAAACCCTAGATCCACGTCCCAAAGCTGGATCCTGTCTGCTTTGCAGATAGCTGGTGAGGGAAGCTATATTTATGGGATCTCTTTGCGAGACCCGTTGCCCACGTCGGGCTAAAATCATGAAAAGGAAAAAAACTATGGTATTTGTCATTTACCATTACTTATTCGGACTATAGTGGATTTAATTTTCCCAGAAGAGTTCCTTGTTCCATGCACGGTCTGTGTTTAACATATAATGTTCTCAGGGAACCATTCTGAGTTTGTGTATATATATATATATATAATATATATATATATATATATTATATACACACGATGAAGGGTATACGAATATACCACTCGTATATATGACAGTATATGCAAAATTACGAAATATAATATTTAACAGGACATTATACCGTTAGTTAAAATTGTTGACTTGGTCAAATGAGTTGCATCACCTGAGAAATTATTTATTTATTTATTTATTTATTTTGTGCTTTGGCTCACGTCAATGTCACAGAGTTTTAAATGACATTAAATTTACATCAATAAGGGTTCTCCTTTTATTTCCCACATATATTTTAAAAGAAAACACCAAGAAAACTAATTACGTCATACACAGCTTTGGCTAAAAGAGTTGCATCTGCCTAGAACTTTTTAAGTTTGTCTGATAAAGTCAAATAGCTTGCTACTTTTGAGTAATGATGTGCCGTTGATGTAGTGAATTTCATATCACTTTGTAGTTTAAATATACTTACCAAGAAACTAAAAAGACTAAAAAAGTATGATGTATTAAAACTAACATAACAAATAATAATTACACCAAATATTTCTGAGGAAGTTCACAAATGTTGAAAAGTGTTACTAAATTCATTATCAGTAGTCAAAATACATTTATAATGTTATACGTAATTTGTATAAATCTCTCATTCAAAAAAATTTAAGATATACAGGATGTCGCAGAAGTCTGGACTCATAGGGAAAATAGACATATTTTTAGAGTAAAACAAACACATTTCTAATGTCAGTTTTATATATTTCAGGAAAGAAAATACCCTGATGGCTCAGTATACCAATCAAGAGAAGGTGGAACTGGTATTGCTACATGTTTCTGGAAAAAGCTAGAGGGAGGCATGTCAGTTATTTCACGAACATGCCTCCCTCTGACTTTTTTCGGAAACATGTAGCAATACCAGTTCCACCTTCTCTTGATTGGTATACTGAGCCATCAGGGTATTTTCTTTCCTGAAATATGTAAAACTGACATTAGAAATGTGTTTGTTTCACTTTAAAAATATAATATCTATTTTCCCTATGAATCCAAACTTCTGGGACACCCTGCATATAAGGGTGGTCCTTAAAATTCAACTTCTGAATTCCTTCATTCAGAACTCTGGTTTTTGTTCCTTTCTTATAGAAACTGCATCGTGCAGATCTGGAGGAAATTTCAGAATTATTCTAGGGGTGCGCAGGATGGTTTAAGTTTTACTTCTATGAACCCTGAGAGGAGTGACATCAGATGCATTATCGTCTAGCTTCCAGGTCCCTCCACCCACCCACTGGAGTGAGTATTAGCTTCTCAATGGAGGGGGTTTAATGACCGCAAACCACTCATTGTCTCCTGGTCGGACTTTCAAGACCCTCAACCAGCGTTCCATTCCTTGTATCTGGGAACCTCCGCCGGTGGTCCTCCACGACTTGGAGCAGGTACTGCTTCTGTTCCTCGTTTTTGGTGATGGAGATGTTGTACTGTAGTCTTGGATCAGAGCGACTCCGCGCTCTGCCATGTCGTTGACCACTTTTAGGCTCCTAGCCTTTTGATGCCCTGGAAGCTCCGGCCAAGTCTCCGGATCCACAGCACTCAGAAAGGAGTAACCCAACATCAGAATGGCGAACAGCTGCTGCGGGTTGGCTGTTACAAATGACGACGGATCCTTCCCCTCCACTCAGATCCTGTGAGGGGAAGGATCTTCGACTTCTTCACTGTGAAAGGTAGCGACCATCTTCCTCCCAGTTTCACGGCCAAGCGTTCATCTGAGAATGCGAGCCCCACCAGCTGCTCGCTTAGGTGTTGTCGCTGGCAGACTTGGCGACAACACATTTGGGTATTCTCTTGATGGCATGGAGGAGGTCCAGATTGTTTGCAGGAGCCATGATGGCCAGAGGAGGTTGAAACCAGGCCTTCAAAATTGAAGAAAGGGGCCCACCCATGTGCATTCCAAACACTTGATTATATTTCAATTTAATGGTAACTTTTATAAGCAAGTGTTTGGAATGTAAATGTGTGGGCCCCTTTCTCGTTTTGTCCAATTTATACAGGGAATTTTTTTAGATAAAATTACTCAGTAATATTGTTAGCTTTGATCGAAAATGGCTACGATATAAAGACGACATTTTATGTCTGTGGCCCACTCATTTAAATGTTTATGAATTCCTTAATAATATCAACAGTTTAGTTCCCTATATTAAATTCATTTTAAAAATTGAAATGGATAATTCCATTCCATTTCTTGATATGATTATTAATAGAAGTACCAATGGCTTTAAATTTGAAATTTATCGGAAGCCTACCAATACTAATTCTTATAGCCTACATATTTCTTTTCCAACCACCACATTTCCGTTAAACGATCTATATTCATCTCCATGTTCTTAAAGAGCCTTGAGAATAGTCACCACAGAATTTTTAGATAGTGAATTTAACAAGTTGAGATACATTGAAAACAAATTATTTTAGCCTAATTATTTCTTGGAGAAGTTTCTAAACAAAGCTAAGAAATATTTTTGTAACACCAACAAAGAGAAGATGAATTTAAAAACATATTTTGTTTGATTTTATCATAAAAATTTCATTCACTTCACTCACGCGCTTAAAAACGTAGGAATTAATGTGTTTACTTACAATAATTCATTCAAGAGTGTATTAATTCGTAATACCCCTGTGAATGCTCCTTAATGTATCTATTCTATAAATGTAAACATTGTAATTTAGTATATATCGGTCAAACAGACAAAACTCTAGACACTAGAATCAAACAGCATAAATACTGTATTCTCACAACTAATGAATCTACCGCCACATTTGTCCATGTACGTGATAATAATCATGCATTTGACTGGAATAATTCAGGTTTCTTGCTCAGAAATAATAACAATGTTGAAAGAAATACAATTCGAACAGCGTGTATTAAATATATTTGTAATTTCAGTGTAAGTTCCGGTATATATAACCTCGATGATTGTATTTCCAACCTTATTTTTATCCAATATAAAATTTTTTTCCCACCACCCTTCATTAATCCGAAGGAGTAGATCCTTGATGGGAGGATTCTGATGTGTATATATATATATATATTATATACCTTTCAACCTTTCAAATGTTCCGTGCGATGATTCCTCATTTCACAAAGGTTAAGCTTGTCGCCTCTCCTCTCACCATATATATATATATATTAGTGGTGGACCGGATATCCGCATCCGCATCATTTTTAACATCCGCATCCGCACTTCTGACTGCGGATGTTATGCGGATATTGCCTCTAATAAATTATGCAATTTACAATTAAATTAGCTTATAAAGTAGCTTATAAGGCACAGTCATGCACATTTCATGTAAAGTATTATTAATTATTAATAAACAAACAAATATATAAACCTCAAAATATAAATAGCTGGTAACGCAGAAAATTGAATGAAACTTGTTTCATTGAATTTTCTGTGGCTGAAACTCTTGAGAAAGTTATTTTTATCATAATGAAAACATTAATATTAGTTTTAATTCTTATGCATTGCCTGCCATAATAGTAATATCACGAAATTTGAAAAATTATGTCATATATTCATAATTCTATATTATATTGATAGTTTAACTAAATATCCGCATCCGCGGATATTGAAATTAAAAATCCGCATCCGCAGATGTTGAAAAACTGACATCCGGTCCACTACTAATATATATATATATATATGAAAATTATTTCACGAAAGTAACACGTGAATAACACTGCCCAACACCAATTTTGCTGATTTAATTCTAACACCTGTTTTTAGGTAACTTTGGTGTGCTGATTTAAAAAATCACCTTAGTTTTTGCCTATCACGTCAGGTTTTCGAGCAATCAAATACGGATATTTTGGAGATATCGCATTTTGGCAGGGTTATGCCCAATTTTTTTTCTTTTCAAAAAATAAGTTTTTACATACTCAGAATCAGCATGGAAAAGTAAACAATTGTGCAGGGAGTGAACTTTAATATACAATGGTAATATTGACACATAAAGTGATTAAAAGTGTTTAAATAAGCAAAAAATGAATCCATATTAAAGCAAGCACGGGATCAGTTTTCTTAACATTGTCTTTTTCTTGTTTTCTTACTTTTCAGTGCTGATAAATTTTCTCTTATAGGACTTCCTAGAATGAGAGATGTCAAGACAATCTCTTTGCAGGCTCCAGCAGTAGTCAGCCATCATATGGGTATTCCATCTTCCTTGGTATCGTTCTTCCATCACTTTGATATCTTGGTGGAACCTTTCACCTTGCCCTTCGCTAACATTACCAAGATTTTCTGGAAATTTATCCAGATGACTGTTGAGATAGTGAACTTTAATGCTCATGTTGCAACCCAACTGCTGAAAGTTTACAAGTAACGTCACTAGCGGAACCGACTGCTCTCACTCCGCCAATGGGAAATCTCTCTCAGATCATGACGTCACGCTCACACCTGGGGAAATCACAGATACCCAAGATTTTAATATGTTGTACATGACCTTTAGATTTAATGCACAGATTTGCGTATTCCACAGATAAAATTTTAACAGCAAAACAGCTGTTAACAGGTCTAAAAAATCATCAATTTTGATAAGCGCCCTTCATGGATCACCCAAAATAGGCATATTGCATTGCACGAAAACCTGATGTGATGGACAAAATCTAAGGTGATTTTTGAAATCAGCACATCAATATTATCCAGAAACAGGTCTTAGAATTAAATCAGCAGCAAAAAATTTGTTTTTTGTTGGGCAGTGTAATATTTATGATGAATAAAACCACGAAGGAAAGGAAACACAGAATGGTGCTCAAGCCCTTTCGTCTAATGACATCCTCAGGAACACTGAAGTACATAAAGAGTTACAACCTTTATATAGGTTACAGAAAAAAAAAAATATATATATATATATATATATATATATATATATATATATAATAAACGGAGAGATAAAAAAAAATAAAAAATAAAAAAAATAAAATAAATTATTAAACATTAAAGGATTGTGGGAGGAGCATACAAATTTGTAAGGAAAAACTACCGATTTTTAGCACAAGATCAAATGAATTGTTTCAAACCAATGTTATAGATAATTAAAAAATAATAAAAATACGAATTTATACTGGAAATCTGCCCGGGTTTTAGCACTCTGCCCTTCTTGTTAAAGTTCGATGTCTATAAAAATAAATTGAAAAATAAAAGTTAGAGTAGCATACAAGTTTACCAAAGATTTAGCGTTCTACCCTTCTTATCTAAATCTGTTCTGAAGGAATTCAAAACAACAGGATCGAGTTGAAAAAGACCTTTGCTTATGTTGAAGTTTGTAAGTTGGATAATGGCAGACTCAAGAATATTTCTATTAACAAAGGCCATTTTTTCTTCAATGTTTCTCCGAGCCCTTAGGATCGCCAGTCCGGAATACATCGATGCCGAATTGGAAAAAATCAATGGTATTGGAAGTGATCTGTGTTATCCATTTGCGTTTATGGAATCTTGTCTCAACAAGGCAAAACGAACTTTCTATCGTGTGAATAATAACACTCGGACTTTGTCAAAAAATATTTTAGTACTTCCATTTTTTCCAGGCTTTTTAGGCGTTGCTAATGTACTTAAACTTTTGGCTATTAATGTAGTATTTTCATATAACAATATTGTGAAAAATATCAGTAAAAAATAGCCCTACCAATAATTCAGGCATTATCTATAAAATTGGTTGTAAACAATGTGATTCCTTTTACATAGGTATGAAAATTTAGCCAAAACTTGAGAGAGATATAGGGTAAGCAATAGGGCCACAGCAGCCCTTATAAACGCTGCCTTAAAAGATATGAAGATTTTAAGTTTATAAAATATGTTTGATCGAAAAAAAGTTGAAATAGAAAAAAACAGAATTGGTAAAATAAACAATGATAAGTATAAAGAAGAAAACCAAAATGTGGAATGTATTGGATTTGATGGAAGAAAAGATGATACACTGACAGAATCAGGCAAAATAAAAGAACAACACTATGTTATAATTAAAGAGCCGCAAAGCGTTTACATTGATCACGTAGTACCAGATAATGGCACTGCAAGGGCGATTGCAGATGAAATAATTAGTTATTGAAGATTCAAATAGTGCTAATTCAATTAAAGGTCTACTTTGTGATGGAACCCCCGTGAACACAGGCAGAGTTGGAGGGTCATTAAATTAATAGAACTTCATCTTGGCAGGTCCCTTCAGTGGCTCGTTTGTGAATTACATTTAAACGAATTGCTCTTGATACACTTTTACAAAAGCTTGAGGGCAGAACCACTGGCCCAAACACCTTTGAAGGGCCACTTGGCAAAAAATTAAAAGCTGATTTAACAAAACTGAAAGTAATAAATTTTGAACCGATAGAAGGTAAAGTTCAAGAAATACCTCCTAATATGTAAAAGTTTTGAGTAGTGACCAAAAATACTCGTACGAAATGTGTCATGCAATACAAACATGAAATGTTTCTGAGAGTCTCGCTGTAAGATCTCCAGGACGACTAAATCACGCCAGGTGGCTGACTTTGGCTAATAGGGTTCTCCGCCTATACATTTCTACATCAAATCATGATACTAACCTAAAAGATCTTGTCATATTTGTCATCAATTTTTATGCCCCTGCATGGTTCCAAATAAAATCACACCCAAAAGTCACTGAGGGTGCGCGAAATTTTTGGTTTATGACAATTCTTCTTCGAAATTTAGATGCAAAATTCAAGAAAATTATTGAAAAACAACACTTACTTCGCTAATCCTGAAAATATACTCCTGTCAATGGTTTCTGACGAACGATTACATATTAGAGATAGCATTTCAAAAAATAATTCTTTCCAGAACTGGGTTTTCAGGAGCCAGAAATTTTGAGCTACCAAGATCTATAAATTTTCTAGCAAATAATTATATTGATTTGATTAATTGGAATGAGCAGATAATCACTCCTCCACCTTTGCTAAGTAATTTTACCAATGAGCAATTGCTTCAGATTAGAACTAAACCTCTAGAAATACTAGATTTTCCATGTCACAGCCAAAGCGTTGAACGGGGTGTGAACTTAGTAACTAAATCTAGCCAGGAAAGAATTGGTTATATTAATCGGCATAAATTTATTTTAAATACTTTAGAGTCTAGAAAAGAACTGCCTACTTTTGAGTGGAAAGGTCGATGGAAGGAATAAAAAACATTAGTTTTAGGTACAAAATTTTATTGAATTTCTGTCTCTTAATTTCTAAATTTCTACCAATAATAGCTAAAAATTTATGTATTAAATTTGTTTTTTCATCCATTTTTGTATTTTTAAATTTTTTTTCATTAAAAAATAAATATAACAGTGTTTTATAAGCGAACTTTTTTAATAATAAAAAAATTTCGAAGTAAATTATCTCGAATTTTACGAATTTTCTGAAAAAAACTGAAACCGGTAGGGGGGGGGGGGGTTCCTCAGAATTCAAAAATATTTTACCAGGGTGTTACTATGATTGACTGAACCACCTCACAGTATGTACGTAAGAAATAAAAAATTTCGACCCGGCCTAATGTATATATATATATATATATATTGAGGTTCTAAATGTAGCAGGGCTAGGCTGCTTTAAACCCTAGATCCATGTCCCAAAGCTGGATCCTGTCTGTTTTGCAGATAGCTGGTGAGGTAAGCTATATTTATGGGACCTCTTTGCGAGTGACCCGTTGCCCACGTCGGGCTAGCATCATGAAAAAGAAAAACTATGGTATTTGTCATTTACCATTACTTATTCGGACTAAGGTGGATTTAATTATCCCAGAAGAGTTCCTTGTTCCATGCACTGTCTGTGTGTATCATAAAAAACTCAGGGGACCATTCTGAGTTTATTCCCATCTTGAAACGGACATGTTATGTACTTTGAAAAGTGGACGCTCAATTCTGCCAGTTGAGGTTTAAGTTTTGTTTTTTGGCTAAAAATATAATAGTTACCCCTTTTTCTTTGATGTATTCAATCTGACGTGAAGGCAACGAGTCTTTTGCTTATATTGAGGTTCTAAATGTAGCAGGGCTAGGCTACTTTAAACCCTAGATCCATGTCCCAAAGCTGGATCCTGTCTGCTTTGCAGATAGCTGGTGAGGTAAGCTATATTTATGGGACCTCTTTGCGAGTGACCCATTGCCCACGTCGGGCTACCATCATGAAAAAGAAAAACTATGGTATTTGTCATTTACCATTACTTATTCGGACTATAGTGAATTTAATTATCCCAGAAGAGTTCCTTGTTCTATGCACTGTCTGTGTGTACCCTATATATATATATATATAGCTCTCTTATTTGGAAATATCCTAAATCAGCGGTTCTTAAACTTTGTGGAGCTGCGCCCCTCGACTGTCAACCTTCAACCCGTGACGCCCCCCTGAAACCCAAAGAATAAAAGTTTTTCAACGATTCCAGTTTCATTGCTTTTAATACCTTGCTGGATTGGATAAATAAACAAACAAAAACAACAAAAACCCTGTATTTGTGAGAGAATACAATATTTTCACAAGATCGATCGTATTTCACCCATAATCGTAATCAATGGGAATGTTGGCATTGCTTCTATCCCACAAGCGTTTGAATCTTTGGTGCGGTCGAAGAAAGAGCACACCGCGTGTCGCTCTCAATAGCCAGCCTGTTTCGATACTTGGTCTTCACAGCAAGAAGCGTTTTAAAGCCTGCCCAGCGCCGGCTCTTCCATTACGCAGATCACGCAGTGTGCGTGGGGCCCCGCGAGGCGGAGAGCCCCCAGCAAGCGGTATGAAAAATTTAATTAATGAATGATTGACAGAAATAAAAAATGGGCCAAATTTTGGTTTTTAAAACTCTTCCAGCGCCGTTCATTTTATTTCCATATAAAATCTAGCATTTTTTGTTGTTGTTAAAATCATAAAAATTAAAATGTAAAAAGCCTAATGTGTCCATCAGATCAGCCATCTCAGAAGATGACTGCACTGGAATTGCGACTTACATATTACATACAAGAGAAGCAGCTGATAGAGTTATATCCAAACCTATTGATTGCTCTCAATTGCAGTCACTCTTCCAGTGACCGTAGCCACAGCTGAAAGGAACTTCTCCAAGTTGAAGCTAATTAAAACGTACCTCAGGTCAACAATGGCACAAGAACGTCTGAGTGGGCTTGCCATCATGAGTATCAGTCGGGAGATAGGCTGGAAGCTGTCATATGAAGATATTGTTGATGAATTTGCAATAAAAAAAGGTTTTGAATGTATGTGATATAATGATATATATCTATCTAAATAAACTTATTAGATTTTTGTATATTTAATTGTATATAAACCATTTTATTGTGCGAAATATATATATATAATATATGAAAATTATTTAACGAAAGTAACACGTGAAAAATATTTATGATGAATAAAACCACGAAGGAAAGGAAACACAAAATGGTGCTCAATATACAGTATATATATATATATATATGTATATATATTAGTGGTGGACCGGATGTTAGTTTTTCAACATCTGCGGATGCGGATTTTTAATTTTAATATCCCCGGATGCGGATGCGAATATTTACTGTAGTTAATCTATCAATATAATATAGAATTATGAATATATGACATAATTTTTCAAATTTCGTGATATTACTATTATGGCAAGCAATGCATAAGAATTAAAATTAATATTAATGTTTTCATTATGATAAAAATAATAACTTTCTCAAGAGTTTCAGCCACAGAAAATTCAATGAAACAAGTTTCATTCAATTTTCTGTGTTACCAGGTAGGGGCCTATTTATATTTTGAGGTTTATATATTTGTTTGTTCATTAATAACACTGGTCAACAACAATTTTGTCACAAGGGTTTTGATGGGTGTTCTAAGTGTACTTTTTCATGCTGAATCTAAATATGAAATCAGATTTTTTTTATCAGGCTTAGTTTACTTGTGACGCTATGTTCATTTTTTCCTCATTTAGCATGATCACCGTATAAAAAAATAATAACATTATATATAATTAAGTATATAACAATATTATAATATAAAACATTATAAAAATAATAAATATAATAATATATTATATTAATTAATATAACTATAATAAAATATATTAATATTAATATATATGTTGTATTAATTTTTCTGTAAAATTAGTACAATTTATTCCTTTGGGGAGAAAGTTCTGATAATGCTGGCAGGATAAATTTGGTCGGAGCAGCAGACTGTGCAGGTTGAAACATGTTTGTACCTGTTCAGACATGAGCCTAGTTTCTGTGTGTAGAGCAGCTCCAAGTCAGTCTGCCTGTAAATGTCACAGTGTTAACAGCTAGTGTCTGTTGCTTCTTGTTAATTTTACACCAGTGTTGTATTCATATAGATGTTTTGTAATGCCGCGGAACTGTCTGAATCATCCTAATTCCTTTTGTTATGTATGTGGTGATCTAACTTTAAAATCCCAGAAACGTAACTTTACACCATTAGTAAAAAAATGCTATGAACTTTATTTCGGATGTAAAGTAGGCGATCAGGACAAGAGTTGGGCCCCTCACATTTGTTGTGTGACATGTGTAAGACTACTTACAGGATGGCTAAACGGTTCACGTCACATGCCATTTGCTATTCCAATGATTTGGAGGGAACCCAAAGATCACACAACAGACTGCTATTTCTGCCTGGTAAATACAAAGGGGATCACTTCAAAAACAAAGAGCCTTATGAAATACCCTAATCTACCGTCTGCAATGAGACCAGTTCCCCACAGTGCTCAACTTCCAGTACCAAATCCTCCTGAACATGTAAGTTTAAGTGATGAGGAATCAAACGTAGCTGTAGCATATCACGAGGAAAAAGATGAAGACATTTCTGATCAAACATTCCAGGCTACCTGTTCCTCCAATGAACCACATTTACTGTCACAAGGAGATCTAAATGACCTAGTTCGTGATTTGAAATTATCTAAGAAGCAGGCTGAACTTTTAGGTTCAAGATTAAAGGGTTGGAATCTACTGCAACGTGACACTAAAGTTTGTTTTTTCCGCAGCCGCCATGATGAATTCAAAGAATGGTTCTCCCATGAAGATGGACTTGTGTTTTGTAAAGATGTTAATTCAGTCATGGGGGCTCTTGGTCATGAACATAACGTGGATGAGCGGCGATTGTTCATTGACTCCTCAAAAGTCAGCTTGAAAGCAGTCCTCCTTCACAACGGAAATAAATTTCCTTCTGTACCTATTGCACATGCTGCAAACATGAAAGAGTCATACGACAACATGAAGTTGCTTTTAGAAAAGTTTCAGTATCAGAAATATAAGTGGAATATCTGTGGAGATCTGAAGGTCATTGCACTTTTGCTAGGGTTGCAGCTAGGTTACACCAAGTACTGTTGTTTTTTATGTGAGTGGGACAGCAGGGACAAGCAAAACCACTACATTAAGAAGGATTGGCCAAAACGCACCTCACTTGTTCCAGGCAAGAAAAATGTTGTGAATAGTTCACTTGTTGACCCTGAGAAAGTGTACCTTCCTCCTTTGCATATCAAGCTTGGACTTATGAAAAACTTTGTTAAAGCGATGGATAAAGCGCAAACAGGATTCACATACTTGAGAAATAAGTTTCCCCGGATCAGTGATGCCAAGATTAAAGAAGACATTTTTGTAGGCCCTCAGATCAGAGAATTGTTAAGAGATGAGAGATATGAAGGAGAGTTGAATGAAGTTGAGAAAGCTGCGTGGCAGAGTTTCAAAAGTGTCTGCACAAATTTTTTGGGAAATCACAAGGCCGAAAACTATCCTGAAATAGTAGGAGATCTTCTTAAGTCTTACCAAGCAATGGGGTGCAATATGTCATTAAAGGTTCATTTCTTGGACTCTCACTTGGACTTTTTTTCCGGAAAACCTGGGTTGCGGTAAGCGACGAACATGGTGAGCGTTTTCATCAGGATATTTCTGCCATGGAAAACCGTTACCAAGGCAAATGGAGCCCCAGTATGCTGGCTGACTATTGCTGGACTCTTAAGAGAGACATGCCTGAGGCAAAGCACAGCAGAAAATTAAAACAAGCTACTTTTTAAACTACAGGTATGTCTTTTCGATCATATTTTAATAAGTATGTAACTACTGTATATGGGTTTTTAAAAATTAAATTGCATGTCACACAAAAACCAGATCTGATAGAGAAATTTTACAAACTTATTTGGATTCAGCACAGAAAATACTATAAGAATAAGGTATTTTCATTCTTGGGACACGAAAAAATTTTTTTTTGTTGCCCAGTGATAATTAATACTTTACATGAAATATGCATGACTGGGCCTTATAAGCTACTTTATAAGCTAATTTAATTGTAAATTGCATAATTTATTAGAGGTAATATCCGCATAACATCCACAGTCAGAAGTGCGGATGCGGTGTTAAAAATGATGCGGATGCGGATAACCGGTCCACCACTAATATATATATATATATATATATATATATATATATATATTAGGGGCCCCAAAGATATGTATGTGCGCGTAGGGCCCCCAAAAGGTTGGAGCCGGCACTGCCTGCCTCACAAAGGTATCAGGTAGTCCTCGTTTTACGGAACCCCTTTATACGGAATTTCACACTTACAGAAATTTTATTTTAGTACCGACGTCCGTTATACGGACAAAAAATTCCGCAGTTACAGAATTGTTTTCGGAAAAGTTAAAAATGAAATTTCACTGCTGAGCAATGATGCGGACTATATTAAATGCCCTACAAGCAAAAAAAAAATGCAAGATTAGATGATTTTTATGGCTAGCTTTTGTCCATGCAGATCAAATGATGGACATCTTCACACAGAATAATCTTAATCGTGAACGAAGTCTGCAGTTCTGAAGAGGGTAAAACGATCTACTCATTAACTACAAGCAGCTGTATAAAGAGAAGACGATGCGGGGAAAACAGACAACACTCTTATCATTTTGTCGCCCGCAAACATCATCACCTCCACCCACGGCAACCACGCGCCAAGGTGATGGGTCAGACAGTGAAGCTGACGACCTTCCATTGCTCCTTCAGCTTCAAGAGGAAACATTCACAGATCTACAGATCTACAGAAGCTAAGGCTAACAAAGACCATAAGATCCACTCTAAGGTTAGCCCGAGAGAAAGAAAAGAGTAGGGGGTTAAGAGAAAAGAATAAGGGGTTAAGTAAGTAGCAAAACCTATCATTCGTGAGTTAAAATTCATTCAGAAAAAGAGAAAGAAAGACTCACCATCATCATCCGCCGGCCACGTCCAACAAGTCGGAAAAATAGTCGAAGAGAATAGGAACGGGGTAAAAGATGAAAAGAGGTAAAATAAGAACTCTTACAAACCGTGCAAACACAGTCTTAACAAAAACACTATCATACCATACAAACTACAGACATGCAAGGAAGGAGAGGATAAGGAAAAAAAGTATAAAGAGTATAACAAAAGGTGGGTTAGTTTACGCTACAAGCTACATCTAAGTTCGTGTTAGTCGAAGTTTTTTTTTTTTTTTTTTTTTGCTGGCATATCACACGCTCGCATGTCACAAGCTGGCATTAATCGTCAACAGACTCATCTTCGACCATTACCCCAAGAGCTCCTGTTGCTAATTATTTTTTTATTTTAAACAACGTTAATATTTTTAAAATGCCTATCTAAACGGTTTTTAAACATATTAACGCTGGTAGCGTTCACGATGGACACGGGAAGATTATTCCATTTATCAATTACTTTAAACGTAAAAAGGTTTTCAGCGATATTAGTAATGAAACGTCTGCCACGCAACTTAAATCCGTTATTACGAGTATTGCTATTATCGAAAGTGAACAGCTTATCAAATTTACATTATCGATTTTATTAACGATTTTGAAAAATTCAATAAGCTCCCCCATTAATCTCCTAGTCTCGAGTGAATGCAAGTTTAACTCTTTAATCCTATCTTCGTAAGACTTGTTGCGCAATGACGGAATTAGTTTCGTGGTGCGACGCTGAACCCTTTCCAACCTATCAATATCCTCACACAAATACTGGCACCAAAACTGAACGGTATATTCTAAATGAGGCCTGACTAGGGACCTGTAAAGGGGCAATATAATATTCTTCGATTTAAATTCGAAATTACGCGCTATGAAGCTTCAAATCCTATTAGCTTTTGCGCAAGACTCCAGACACTGGTTCCTAACTTTTAAATCCTTAGATACGCGTACACCTAAATCTACTTCCTCGTCAACGATCGCTGTCTAGCATCCATCGTGTACGTGTAATTGTTGTTACGAGAACCTATATGCAAAACTTTACATTTGTCTACGTTAAATTGCATCTGCCACTTATCCGTCCACTCCATAATCCTATTTACATCGTCTTGGAGCCTATTTCTATCGTCCACGTTAACAACCTTCCCGCCTATTTTAGTATCGTCCACGAATTTTGACACGTTACTGGTCAAGCCTACATCTATGTCGTTAATGTAGATTACGAATAGCAATGGGCCTAATACTGAACCCTGAGGGACACCGCTACCTCCATCCAACCACCCGATTCACTACCATTAACAACGACCCTCTGTTTCCTAGCACGAAGCCATTCCTCTAACGTCTAACCAGTTAGCTACCTGACCGCGTATACCGTGCGCTTTAACCTTCGCAATTAATCTTCTATGTGGAACTGTATCGAACGCTTTTTTAAAGTCTAAATAAATAACATCAGCCGCTCTATGCCTATCGTATTCGCGCACTATTTCGTTATAAAATTCTAACAAATTAGTTAAACAAGATCTTTGGCGTCGAAACCCATGCTGACTACTATTAACCAAATCGCGACTTTCTAAGTGATCGATGATACGATCCCTAACTACAGATTCCAAAAGTTTACCGACATCATCTGATGATGATGTGGAAGAGGAAGGTGCTGCCCCTTCGTCAACCATCTTCTGACTTCCTTTCCATGACTCACAACACTACCACCAAGCACCAATCAGCAGTTTTGGAAGGTGAATACAACTATTTATGCAGTTTATTTCCTCCAGTACAATATAATTTATAAAAATATATTAAAATATTATTGTTTTCTATTTAAATGTGTTTAAAAAAGTAAAAAATTATGTTTATTATGCAGTTTTGGGTTGGAAAAATCTTCCGTAGGAACGCATCTCCCATTATATAATGGGATTTAATGGGAAAATAGGGTCCATTATACAGAAATTCGGTTTACGGACAACTTTAGAGGAACGTAACCTTCCGTATAACGAGGACTGCCTGTATGTGGAAGAAAAAGGAACGATCATTCGCAGTGCTTGCTAACTAAGTTTCGGGTAAACAGGCAAATATTTCACCCAAAATTTCTCCGAAGGTAGACATTTAAAACCACGTTGGTTGAATGAATTGACTTTCATCTTCAGGAACTCCTCTTAATATTTAATTGGGAATATAGGCGCCGTTCAAAAATTACGTAACGCTATTTTTGCTGAAACCTGACCCCCTGTAACGTTCCGTAACGTGTGGCGTGTGGGTGGGAGAAGTGTTACATAACATCTTAAGGAGTGTCTGGTCTAGCGAACCACTTTCGCCGAGCTTTCGCGCCTCCCCATGGAAAATCGAAACGCCTGCCCAGGTTAAGAACTGCTGTGTTAAATCAATATCTTTGTTATTTTTAGTTATAGTGTTTTAAATGATAAGAATGAGATGCAAAATTGTGTGTAAACAGTTATGCCTTTCTCAGTAAAAGATTTTTCAGAAGAAAATATGTAATAATAATAATAATAATAATAATCAGTGAGTAGGGCCAGAAACTGGCACAACACTCAGGCTAACTAATGCGGTCCGTTGCTCTAACTCCTCTATTATTATCACCAGCGTCATCGGAGTTCGAACCCCGACCTCAGCGTCTTCACTTCAATTATGGGAGAACGGTGTTATCCACTGAGCTACGGACGCTGGTAAGAAAATAGGTAGGCATAAATACATACATTCGCACAAAAGCGCTCGCGTCCACCCACCCACACACACACGTAGTTATCTCTCTCTCTCTCTCTATATATATATATATAAATGATAAGAATGAGAATATATATATATATATATATATATATATATATATATATATATATACGATGATAACTGGAATTAATTAAGTTTACGCAGATTAATCTGAAGATTAGTTGAGTTTCAAAACCAACTCGTAAATAATGAAATTCAGAATTTCAGATGTTGATTATTTATCCGAATCGAATGGAAGAAGAAAAGAAGAAATGAAGGAATGAAGGAATGAAGAAGAGAAGAATAGAGAGCGGAAAAAGATAATGTTGAAGAAAGATGATAGAAGATAACGGAAGGAATAACAATGAAACTGGAAACCGAAGAATTATAGCAAAGGGAAGATATACGAACTTTCTGCCACAGTTCTTCTAACTAATAAGATACGAAGCTCTCAGACGAAATTTATTACCGAAGTGAATGAAGTCCAGGGATTTAACAGCTTCTCTTGATTATGACAAACATCACGAGTCTTCTTTTTAAAGCCTTTTGTAACATGAAGCTCAGGTTTTAACCATTAAATTGGCGAAATATTTCAGAAACCGATAGTCCGATAATAAGTTTAATAGTATATTTAATGATATTAAAGGTAATTAGTTATTTTCTCCGTCTGCGAACGATGAGGGCTACGTCGTGACCAATGCCGTAATATCGCTTCCCCATCCATCACCCAAGTTAAGCGACAATGAGTCTGGAAAGTAGTTGGATGGGAGACCGTCTTCCGCATTCAGATTATGTAGCGACCCGTGGTTCGGATCCCGCGTAAACCTGTAGGTTCCCTCTTTTATATGGCCTTAGACGTTGCGAAGTAGGTTAAACAACCTTATCATCGCATTTACTGCGAACATCGAACATTGATGATCAATAAACGAAGTTTCAAAATTCATCAGAGTATGGTCCTTTCTTCAGAGGATCAGTGACCTTTCTATTCTTTTGGGAAATATATTATCGGCTACGAAAGTCGTCCTACGCTTGGCCACATCTACCTTACGGTCCCAATGTATATTGGCTTTCGTAATTGACTATACGAATAATAAAAGATTTTTAGTGCTCACATGTTTAGGACCATCTTATCATAGCCTAAGCGTTTGTTTGGTTGTTTTCAAATTAATTTAATGTTTATGAAAATGCTCTGTTAAATTTGACGAATAAAATGATATAGTTTTCGTTTGACAATCATAAAAATATGATGAAATACTCGTGATTGTACGATATCATTTATAAATTATTCACGTGACATTGATATCTCTCCATTGGTATTTATTTATTTCAAATAAAAATTTGGATTAGCCGAAATAGATTAAACCGTCAATAGTGTAAGTAAAACCAATTACGCGTCTCTATGGTCATGCATAGTTCATATAAACGCGCTTAGAAGAGATTTACTATGAAAACCAACAACTTCTCGTATGTTCATTTTCTGTTATTAGTCGAAACTTAAAAGACCAAAATCTTTGCCGTATAACCCCAGAAAAACACAATAGTATTAATAGAAGGGTATCATCCTAATAAGGTTTGTACTCATATATTCTTAATAATGGCACTATTTTAACCATTTTTCGAATATTTTTTAAAAACTTTGGAAAACGTTAACTTTTTTCACCTTTGCATTACTATTGGTTAGCTGAGTGGTGTAATATTTTTGTTTTCGATTGAAATTATTATTATTATTATTATTATTATTATTATTAATTTAACTTAAACATTAAGCTCTTAAGAACCTACTTTGCCATACTTCATTCTTTAACCATTTAGAATATTCATGACAACAAAATCAGGTAATAAAATCGAATGAAACCTAGATGTATTACCTATCTAAATTGGCACATTTATAATACAGGAAATATTTTTTTTATCATTGTTACCCTAGTATTTAATCGTTTTCTTTAAATATTTGTAAACAGAAAATGCAAATTAAGGGTACCCTAAATATATTAAAAATTGAATATTGCATAATGTATAGAAGGATAACTACTGCAAATAAATCGCCTTAATTATATATTATCAAAGATTGCTTATATCTAGCCAGACCGCGCTCCCATTTTATGATGTTAAAAATGTCATGCAAAAGATTTCGAATAGAAATATTTATAGCAGGGGAAAATTTAGCATTTACTTTAAGTTTACGAGGCGTTTACACTTTAAACACAACTTCACAATTTTTTTGATTTACTACCTTCGGATGTGAAGCTCAAAAGTTCGAGTTGTGGTATTTTATAAATTTATTACTAAGTGTATGAAATTTTCTAGAAGCGTAAAGTGACAAAATTAATCCATTTTCTTTGATATAATATATATCAAACTCTATGGTAAAAGATCAAACCACGCTTTTATTCAGTTTCATACTCTTATGATATTGAAAGAAAGCCAGCCGGTGAGTCGGTGAATAAATTTACAAAATATTACAACCATCAAAATTCGAAGCTTCAAATTTGTAAAGGTTCCAGGTTCCAGGTTCCAAAATTTCCGGTGCAGAGCCTCTACACTTTATCTCCTATTATGTACCTATACCTTAACTGTCCAGCAGTCTCCTTCTAATTTCCATTACTTTTACTATATAATTTTTTATACTTTCTGGGTTATGTTTATATTCTCTACTCCCATCATCTCCACCACTGTACTGTTTCTTAGTTTTTCACAATGAAACAAGTGTTCTGTGGTATCATTCTCTCTCCTGCATACTTCACACTTCATGTCCTATATTTTCCTTTGTAGTTTTCTTTTACCTCTACCATATCTAATCGGATTTCCATTATAACCTTCATATCCTTTTCTTTCATATTTTCAATATACAGGGTGAGTCACAACGAAATGTCATAACTTTGGGAGCCTATAGCTGAGGTCATTCCTAGTCAAAAACTTCATATGAACATAGGTCCAATTCTTAACGGTTATGTAGCTTGGATGTTTGAATTTCAAGCATGCGTATGCATGAACATGAACTGAATTGACAGTTACTTACCGAACCGAACTAACTACACAGTAGAGTGTTGTGTTTCACAGCATGCAGTTGATGTTTTGTGCGTTCAGTATGACCTTTACGTTTGCAAATGCCGAATATGCCGATATGGTGTATGTTTACGGATTTTGTGATGGAAATACTACTGCTGCTGACGCTGAGTACCAGCGACGTTTTCCAAATCGAAGAATTCCGGATCGACGAGTATTTAGCATCGTTTTCTGGAGATTGCGAGAAAGTGGTTCACTTCCTAGCCTTACTGTTTTATTTGAGCATCCGGCACAACAAGATGTGACTGAACAAGAAAACATTATTCAGATGGTACAGCGGAGTCCTCATGCTAGTACGCGAAGGATTTCTACACGTCTTAGAGTTCCTCAAACGAGAGTATGTAGAACGTTACATGAAGAAGGCATGTATCCATACCAAGTACAGCGCGTTCAACACCTCCAACCTGGGGATCGTGCCTAACGGCTGGAATTTTGTAATTGGCTCAATGCCGATCGACAATTGCATCGATACGTCTTGTTCTGTGATGTGGCTCAATTTACCCGCGACGGTGTCAACAACATTCGCAATTCACATGTGTGGTCAGAAATGAATCCTCATGCCATTGTGGGAAGTAATTTTCAACATCGGTTCAGTGTCAATGTGTGGTGTGGTATTCTCTATGGTCAGCTGATTGGTCCGTTTATCTTCGAAGGTGGTCTTACAGGTGACAGTTATCTACGATTTCTGCAAGACGAACTGTCGCTACTGTTAGAAGATGTACCTTTGGCAACACGATTGCGTATGTACTTCTAACAAGACGGAACTCCTCCCCATTTTAGCCGAGTAGTGAGAACGCATCTCGATGATCGCTTCCCTGGTCGATGGATCGGTCGTGGTGGTGCACAAAATTGGCCACCCAGGTCTCAGGACCTAACTCCTCTAGATTTTTATCTGTGTGGGTGCATGAAAGAGCTGGTGTACTAGAGAAAAGTGGGAACACGAGATGCAGTGCTCCGTCGCATTTTGGATGCTGCAGCCCTCATAAAGGACAATCGTAATGAACTAATGCGAGCTAAACGCGCGATTCACAGATGAGCCGCGATGTGTATTGAGGCCGAGGGTAGTCATTTTAAACAGTTATTGTAAATTCATGAATAAAAACTCTAGCAGCTATTTGTGTGCTTATTCTTATTTTTAAACATTCAAACATCCATAACTCTATAACCGTTAAGAATCGGACCTATGTTGATATGAAGTTTTTAACTGGGAATGACCTCAGCTATAATCTCCCGAAGTTATGACATTTCGTCGTGACTCACCTTGTATGATTTTCTTTTAAATTCATCAATGAATCTTAGTTTTTCATTTTTGTTTTCCTCTTTATTAGTTCTTTCTGTAAATATTCATTAATGTTTTGTCATACACTTTTCTTTAATTCACTTTTTTCATCATTTGCAAGTCCTCTAATGTTACTTTATATAATTTACACATTTCTGCCACTTCCTCTGCCCAACATCCTGGGTATGGATTTTTCAACTGATATTCGGTTATCATTTTAATTAATCTATCCTCCTTTGAGTTTAATATATTGTTCATTAGCATTATCTTCTTTTATTCAATTTTTTCTTTGACTGTCCACACTCCTAATTCAGCTAATATTCCCCAATATGGGGTACTACATTTCATCCCTGTTATTTCCCTTAGAATTCTTCCCTGCATTTGTTCCACTTCTTCAATATCCTTTGTCCTTGTTCTCGTCCATGTTTCCATTCCATAAAATATTGTAGGTACTATTATGGTTTCATACAATTTTAGTTTCACCTTCATTGCCCAATGGCCCACTTTAGCTGGATCCCCGTATCTCTTTAGATCTGCTATCATGAAATTTATCTTACTTTTCTTCTTTTCTATATGTGTTTGGTGATCACCTCCGCTATTGAATTATTGTCCCAAATACTTGTATTGTTGCACTTGTTTTATACTTCTCATTTTCACTTTATTAATTGTTCTCGTTTCAAGTACTTTTCTTCTCATCACATTTATTGTCATTACTGCTGATTTATCTTTTTATTATTAAATGTAAATTTTTCTAGTATTTCCCTTGATCTACAATTACTAATTGCTTTTTCTATTACTCCTATGTTACATGATGCCTGCATTATATCATCCATAAATATACATGATTGAATTTCTATTTCTCTTGTGAAGCTGCATTTAAAGTCTAAATTGTTTGTGAGCTCAGAATCTGCTACATGAGATTATTTACGGGCTGTAATTGGACCGTCGACTAACTAAACGCACACATATAAAACTATCACGGGTTGGGTTTGACAAAGTAAAAATAAGTGACAACCCATCACGATGCACGAGATAATTTATTGTTAAAATGGAATGGACAAAGATTTTAAAATTTCAAAAAGGAGTTAAGCAGTATTTTCAAAGCGCTGCCCGCTCGGAGTTAATTTTCACCTGAACAGACTAAATGATCTGAAAATACTTAAAACATTATAAATAAACCAATAACGAGGAGATAAAACTTAAACAGAATTAATTGCTGAATATCATCCTAGATTCATGAAGTTAAAAGTAAAAAACTCTGGGTATCTTTCTCCGTAGAGATTTTGCATTCATATTTTGTAAAATTAATAATAATAACTGAACAACAAATTTTTACTTTTATTCTGTCTCAGCCTCAAACAAAGCTGGTCTATATGAAGTCGACGCTGCTGATTCCAAATTCCGAAAATGTTATTCATTTCGGCGTATCGCGCATAGTTTCCATGAAATCTTAAAATATATTATACAATTATTGTATATTGTATATAATATGTATAATATTGTATATTGGATATAATTATTTAAATATTATACAAAATATTAAAAAATATTAACATCACATATACTATAAGAGTAGCAGTACACACGACGTAATAAGACAAACATCACATGTGTCAGAGTTGCGAGATAATAGAATAAATGAACAGCTTTTACTACAAAAACTGAGTACTTTTTCCAAAACAAAAAGTGGAAATTTCTCACAAACTATATGTGATAGGAAAATAATAAGACCATTTTTATAATCAGCGTTAAAAACTCTATAATAATGACATAAAACTTTTTCTGAGACAAAATCATTGTTGAATAGTGTAATTAAAAAAACCCGACAAGATGGGCGAGTCGATCAAGTTTAAATATAAATTTCGTTCTCCCTCCGGATGACAACCTTCCCCACCCTCTACCTAATTGTCAGAAAATCTTTTACCCTTCTTCTAATAAAAGAAAAATATTTAAATGAAGTTTTGAATTACATAAATTATTCAATACAGAAGAAATAAGTAGAAATGATATTGCTTTGTGAAATAAAATAACGTATCAATAATCGTTTCTACGTTTCTGTTTTGTGTATCTTTACTCAATTAAGTTCATATAAATCAGATAAACTATTATTAAAGCCTGAGCAGTAACTATGTAAATAAAAATATACTTTCTTAATTTTAATTAAGGAACTGATTAAGTAAATTAATTAAGACTAACTTCTAGAACCAGCCTAAGATTGCGAGGTTCTTGAATAGAGTTAAGGCTGACTGAAATATCGGTGAGGTTTGGAATTCCTTTAAAGTTAATTAAAATTTACTATGAAGCAGGCACTTACGCTGATTTTTTATAAATACTGAATTCTGTAACAGAATTGAAGAAAATGCTTGAATAACGTTAAGGAGAAAAATTTACAAATTCACTGAAAATTTTTGAAATTCCAAAACTATTTACTTTTGTATTATTTATTCATTTACAAAATTTCGTGCTGAATTTAATTGTCCAATTCTTCTTCTTTTTAATATAAAAAATTAAAATGTAATAAAATCCATTTATTTGGAAGTAAATCCTATCACAGTTATAGATCTGGGGCGAATGGTCAACTTTCTGTATACACAAAACAAAAATGGCGCGATAGACTTCTTTCAGAATTACCGTAGAGGAGAGTTTCAAGATGTTTTTAATTATATACTGAAGAAATGTTAGGTAGATTGAAGCAAGTTTATAATGTTTTAGGGATTTTACTTTCGAAGATTTTTTCACAACTTCAAATTCAAATTGCATATTTCAAAAACTCTTTGAACAATATTCAGATAATCTTATATAAAAGCAGTAAATAAAAATAAATTGGTAACTTTTGCAGTTTTTTAAAATTTAATGGGGAGTATCTTCTTTTTTTTTTTAAATCAAAGCTAAAAAACCATCGCAATTACACAGAGGTGAAAATTTGCAAATATTCATTAATTATAGGAAAACTAGTAAGGAAAGAATTACGAAGAAGGTACATAGTAGTGAGTAATGTGAGAAGTAGAGGAAGAGCGCGTAAAAGATGCGTGGAAGGGTGTAATTAGCAAATGTGTAAATAAATGTAGAGTTGACGTAAATGTAGTACAAGATTTAACGACAAACATAGTGGAAGGGCGATTTGTTAGGCGTGTAAATGGAGACGTTGGTCTTACTTCAAGCACCACTAGAGGTGAATATAATGTAATACAGGGTGTCTCAAAAGTCACTATCTATTTCGGTGACATTAGATGTTTTTTAAAAAAATGCTATGCTGGCATAAAGATATGTACTTCTGGTGCAAATTTGTGTATTTAAAAAAAGTTAATTGGTTTATTATCTTGACATGCTTGAACAATTCCTCGAACCTCAACTTCTTACAGATGGCATTCTTGACACAGTAGTTTTTCAGCAGGATGGAGCACCGTGCCATTATGCAATAATTGTACGTGATTATCTTGACAGACGCTTCCCCGGTCGCTGGATTGGTCGTGGAGGAACACAACCATGGGCAGCACGTTCACCCGATTTAACACCATTAGATTTTTTCGCCTGGGGTTTCATTAAGTCTAAGGTGTACACTGGTAGAAGAATTAGTGATGTACCGAACTTCGAAATCGTATTACCGATGCAGTTCAGAAAATAACACCTCAAATGCTGGAAAGTGTGTTCCGGGAAACAACTTATCGCTTTGAGCTCTGTAGAGACACTGATGGTCGCCATGTGGAGACAGATAAATAAATAGCACTAATTTTTGTGGCACTTACTTTGAAATAAATATATTTTTCATGTCTTAAACCAGTTTTTCGTAATTCCCATTATTTTTCAAAATAGATAGTGACTTTTGAGACACCCTGTATAATGTTATACGAGTTTTATATAGACCAAATTTATTTTGAAGTAACATCACTTATTTAGTTTAATTTTAACAAAACTGGGTTTGATAATTTTGAACACAGTACTTTGTTTCTTTAGAATACCAAATTTTTTGTTTAAATTAAATACAAAAATTTTAGTAAACATAAAACACAAAGAAAAATACAATCAATCCTGCTTTGTTTACATTTGATTTAGTTTACAAATTCGCTTTTGTGCGCACTACAAATTTAATTCATACTTTTTGGTTTGCTCCAAAACTTGTTTTGCATATCGTTTCGCCTCTCCGCCTATTCAACAAGCAAATCCATATAACGCTTACATCTAGTTTGGCAAGGCAAAGCCACGTGACACGTTCCACCATTTGAATTCGATCTTTATTTCCGTTCAGCGTCTCCGCACGTCAGACCCATCTTTCCACTCTGACGTACAGTTCATCCTCTGCCAATGTTCTAAAACCAACAAATGAAAATCATTTTCCTTTAGTAGCTATAATATATCTACTCAAAAGAATTTAAGGGTCAAAGGAAATTTTTTGATCATTTTTGTAAGTATGTCTTTTTAAGCCAGATAGGGTTAGAATATCTCCCTTTGGGTTGTCATTTGGTCTACAGACATCACGTTATTATGGGACATGCAATCATTGCACTTATCTTTAGAAACTTTTTAAGTTAACCCAGATTTCCTTTTCATAGATTTGAAGCACGAACTTAGTCAGACTAAACTGACAAACTGCCTCGAAACACCCATTGTGACACCTCATGCACCATTTGCACGTGTTTTGCATGAGTGTCATTCCATGCATGCCAATTTTAGCAATAAAAGGGCTGAGCATTTTCCATTCATCATCACTTGAAATTTGAAGATGGTTCGACGACAACTCAGCATCCAAGACAGGGGAAGGGCCATTGGCTGGCTACAAGATGGACAAACTCAGAGAACTGTGGCTCAGCGTCTAAATGTAAGCCAAAGCGTTATCGGCAGACTCTGGCAGAGGTTCAGGACAACTAATGCTGTTCAGAATCGCCCCCGTTCTGGAAGTACCCGATAAACAACAGCACGAGAAGACCGCTTCCTGATGATAACGGCGTTGCGACAGCGCTTTGTGACCGCACGGCATCTTCGGGATCAACTCAGAGCTGCCAGAGGCACCAACGTGTCCGACCAGACCATTAGGAATCGTCTGCGAGACCGAGGTTTGCGATACCGGCGTCCTGCAGTCCGACCACCGCTACTTGACCGTCACAGAAGGGCTCGCCGAGATTGGTGCAGACGTCATATCCGGTGGAACCGTGGTCAGTGGGCAGAGACAATGTTCACAGATGAGTCACGCTTCTCGCTCAGTTCAATGATGGCCGGGCTCGTGTTTATCGTCGTCAAGGAGAGAGATCTGCTGATGTCAACGTTGCTCAACGTCTACCATTTGGAGGAGGAAGTGTGATGGTGTGGGCGGGGATATCCATAAACCACAGAACCCCTCTGTACGTCGTCAACGGAAATTTGACTGGTCAGCGTTATCTCAACGAGATTGTTCAACCTCTGGTAATTCCACTTCTGCAGCGGATTGGACCAGGAGCTTGGTTCCAGGACGACAACGCAAGACCTCATCGTGCCAGGGTGGTGACCGACTTCCTGCAGGAGCAGAACGTTCAGCACATGGATTGGCCTGCATATTCACCCGACTTGTCACCCATTGAGCATGCGTGGGATGAACTAGGGCGGCGAGTTCGATCACATCACGTCCCTGCCGTCAACCTCCGGCAACTGGCTCAGCGATTAGTCGCAGAATGGCAAGCGATCCCTCAACATTATTTCCAACGCCTGATGAACAGCATGCGCCAACGTTGTCAAGAATGTGTGAATGCTAACGGTGGCTACACCAGTTACTGAAGCTTCTGCGACTTGTGTGAACATCATTTTGGGGGGTGCATGACTTTTTTTCATCAGGGTAATAAACTAGTGTCTAATCAAAAGTTTTTGTTTTGTGTTTTCTGTTCTTGAGCCATCAAAGAATTATTTTGTCATTAGTCGTCACCATTTTAGCTCGTTAGCTTATATTTATATGCACAAATATTTTTGACCCTTAACTTCTTTTGAGTAGTATATATATATAATTGGGTACTTTTCCGTTATCTATGGGGCAGATAACGGAAAAGTACCAATAAATAATTGTTTGAGTCTGTCTGTGTATCGAGCGATTACGGTAATAAACAACATGGGTTCAAATTCTCATCTAATTTACAACTTATGTAATCTTGCAGCAACTGAAAACGAAGCAGTCAGGTGTGATTTTTCTGAAAAATTACACGACTTTAACCGAATGAATTGGGATGACAGGAAAATAGCTTGTATCGAAAGCGAAACAAATTACAGGCATCAAATTTCTGTGTGACTCATGGACGGAGATTGTAAACTCGTTTGCGGTATTTAAAGAAATGGAAAATACGAATATGAATACGATGGAGAAAGAGAGAATAATGGGAGAAAAGATGACCAGAATGTCCCGAAGGAAAACGGTGTAGATGAGAGAGAAACAAATGAAAAGATAACACGAAAAGACGACACTATTGTACAGTAGAAGAAAGAAAAGAAACAAGTCCAATCTGTGCTGTAGTGAAATTACCAAACGAAGCCAATGATAAAAAGACGATAAAAAATAAAAACGTAGAAAACATCGTATGCAAATATTATGCAAAACGGCATTGCAGATACAGGGATAGCTACTGCATCTATGCATATCCCACTTTATGTAACTTCCATTACAAAAATGGATATTGTATATTTGAAAAAACTGAAAGTTCCACCAAAACTGCAAAACTTTCTGCAAAATTTATGCAAGGTACGGGAGATACAAATACGGACAAAAATGCCATTACTATCACCCTCAAAGGAGCACTACAGTTGAGTAGCTAAAACCATCAGCAAATAGGATTACCAATTTTCTAGATGTAGCCAACACAATTCAGCTACTAAATACCATTCAACAAATACAAAGACAATTGACAAATACGAGGATCGAGAGCAGTACGGAATAAATGCGGAAAGAAATTACATACGATATCGGCACAACATGTGTCGAAACAGACAAAGAAGGGAAAATTCTCGGAGGATCACAAAGCAACGAAACATGCACCACCAAAGGATAACGAATATGAACTACATAAAGAAGAAATTGAAAAAGAAAAAAGAAAAATAATCCCAGCCAACATATAGGGCCTAAAACCGAACCATTCCCTGGCCAAAGTCACATACCTGAAAGGACTCATGCAAGAAAGAAGAGCAGACTTTACATGCCTCACGGAAACTCATCTAAAATACCGCCAGACGAACTGTGAAAACTGAGTTTTGTATCAACAAAAAAATAAATACAAATTGACAACTATAATTTACTTCGAGACAACAGAACAGTAAAACGGAAAGGAGGATGTAGTATTTATACACATGAAAAACATAGCAGAAATGAATATAAGTACTTCAAACGACATTGTAGAATCAGTAGCAGCATAAGTTGAAAAATTAAACCTGATACTAATATAATGAACCCCCGAACACTCCAACTACAAAATTCTCAGATACCTGATCCAGGAACTGGATGAAAGCTCTACATTCCCCAACCCAAAATATTATTCTCTTCGGTGACTTTAATTTCCCACTTATGAAATATAAAAGGATAGGAAGAAATATATGTATAAACCAAGTCAATGGAGGCCACGGGAAGACCAGGAGCAGGCAATAATGCTGTTAGCTCTAGTTGATGAATTTATTTTAAAACAAGAAATAACGTAAACTACAAGAAAAAGTACCTGCCTAGATTTAGTATTCATAAACAACAGGAACCTAATTGATAACATAGAAATATCCCCAACTATAATATCTGATCACAACATTATTGAAATAACAACCAATATAAAAGCAACAGGGAAGGAAAGAACTCACGGTTTTGAAAGAGGCAATCCAAAATTTTTAATTTTCACTCCAAGGCTATAAATTGAGAAGGTATTGCATCCAGCATGGAAGCAATGGACTGGAGAACCATCTTTAAGAACAAGACAATGGAAGAGATGCTGATTTCCTTTCAGATGTTCCGTGCGATGATTCCTCATTTCACGGAGGTTAGGCTTGTTGCCCCTCATCTCCAGCTCCCGCCTGGTCAAGTAAAGAGTTGGTTTCTTGCGCTCTCCACTTCACATAGCCAGGTACTCCCGGCTCATCTGGAATTGTTCTGAGCTAGGCATCTATTTTTTTTTAGATCTACACCACTCCTGTTCTTTAGTTCCTTGGGCAGCTGGTTGAACAGTTTTGGTCCTCTCACAACAAAACTATTTTGCTTCAGAGTTTTCAGGGTTGAGGATGTTCCATATCCAGCATTTAATTTGAGACACATTCTTCCTTCCCTACTTTCTACTGTTGTTTGAGTGGTTATAGAGTTCAAAGCAAGATTAGGTACTAGTTCCTCCTTTGAATCTCTTTTAGTTGACTAATGTCTTCTTTTTTATATGGGGATGTTAAGACCGAGCAATACTCCAAGTTGGGTATCATCACTCTTTTCAACAGATGAATCATTATATTCCTATCCTTTCTTTTAAAGGTTCTCAGTATCTGTCCAGTTATTCTTTTTGTTCTGTTTACTGCTACCTTATTTTGTGTTTAAAATTAAATTACAACTCCTAAATCTTTTGCTTCAGAATTTATCTGAATTTCCTGTCTATTTGGGTCATAGTATTCCATGGATTTTAGGTCCTCCCTTCTTTCGTACCTTAATAGTTGAAATTTCTCAATGTTAAATTTCATATCATTGCCTTCAGACCAATTGTAGATTCTGTTTATATCTGTTTGTAGAGATTATATATTATCTGGACTTCTTATTTTCTAAAAAATTGTCATCGACAAAGGATGTCACTTTGCTGTCACTGGTAACGTCCTCATCTATATCAGTTTGCGTGATTATGAAGAGTAATAGAACTAGTACTGTTCCTTGTGGTACTGAGCTAAGGATCTCTGACTCTGATGGAGATATTTCTTGAACTGTAACGACTAGCTGCCGCTCACTAAATTGTATACCCATTTTCCTACTTTTCCTATTATTCCCATATATTTCAGTTTATGTGCTATGACTCCACGGTCACACTTGTCGAACGTCTTGGCAAAGTCTGTGTATATCATATTATAGTTTTCATTGTTTTTGAGTGCATCAATAATGTTATAGTGTTCCATTAATTGTGATAGACATGATTTCCTGACTGAAATCGATGTTGATTATCATATAATTTTTTCCGAGTTTCCAAAAAGTCATAATTTTTTTCTCTAACTATTCTTTCAAATATTTTGGTGAGATGAGATGGAAGCGACACTGACCTATAGTTTTTAGCCTCGGATCGATCTCCTCCTTTATTTCAGAATGCTTGGTATTTCTCCCGTATCTAGTGATCGTCTCCATATCCAATGTAGGGGCTTAGCGATTTCATTCTTGCAGTTTTTGATTAGTGTGGCATTCCATTTGTCCTGGCCCGCCGAGTATATATATATATATATATATATATATATATATATATATATATATATATATATATATATATATATATATACACAGTATACACTTACTTACTCTATCAGGGTTTGAACGACGGTTCAGGATCGACCTGCGGTCGATCCCTCTGCAGCCTCATTTGTAGGATTTGTTGGAGGAGGGAATTGCTTTCCGAACTCCTCCTGCCCTCGTAGCCAGCCACACATGGCTGGTCAAGGACTTTGCATGGGAACCTGTCTAACTGGCTCTTGAAATTATTCAGATTGGTGTGCTGGAGGTTCCTCAGTTCTTTGGAGAGGACATTAAAAAATTTTAGGCCTCATATTCCGAGGGTATTTTCCATTCTCGTTTTCATGGCCCCCTATCCCACCGCAGCTGGAACAGTACAAAATCTGCCGCTTCTCTCATTCCGCTGTGTTTCTATTTCTTTTCTAAGATTACAGACAAAACTTTGAAGTGTGTTTCATATGTATATTATTGTGTACTGCTCCCGTCTTTTTTCCAGAGAGGAGAGTTTCAAGGATTGTAGTCGAGACCAGTAGTCTTCATCTTTTGTTTTCTATTTCTTAGACATAAAAGTCCTTTGTATGGCTTCTGTGTTTGCAATATCTCGTTTTCTGTATGGGCTTGTGAGACCTGAGCAATACTCAATTACTGGTAGGAATAGACTTCCATAAATTTAGCATGATGTTTGCTTTTCTGTTGTGAGAGCTGCTCCTGATGATTCCCATTATTCCCATTCCCGAGCTTGCTATGTTTTCTTTTTTGTCTCTCTGGAATATGTTTCAGCAATATAGGTTTAGTTTCATTTTCTATTATACATAGTATTTCTTCCAGAGTCTTCTCGTGAAGTAGTAATTTCCAATTTACTTTCCTTAAATCTTTATTTACATTTTCCCAATCTATTTTCTTTGAATTTATATTTAAACCTTCAAATATTCCTTCCTACTCTCTGGGATGCATCTTTGAACCTCTGGTTGCTAACTTTAATTGTATATCGATTAAGTTATGGTCGGAGAATTTGTGTGCGTTACCTTTTTATTTATCATTATATCATTGTTATTTGTCAGAATTAAATCCAAAACGTTTTCTTTTCTAGTCGCTTCACAGATTTCCTGGGTAAGTGCATAATGTTCCATAATATCTAATAACATTATTGCCTGGGTTCTATCATCTTCTGTAATGTTACCATGAAACTTCTTAACATATATAACTTCGTCATTTTTCTTCCATGTTATGAATGGAAAATTAAAATCCCTACAAATTAAAATATTTAGTGCTGGAGTTTCAAGAAATTTTAACATGTTCTCTATTTCATTTGTAGCGAGTTGGAGCTCACTTTTTGTGGTGTTCGGTGGTCTGTAAACGTTCATAATGGTTAGGTTCAGTTCTTTTAGTTCTAATATAATAATTTCTACTGTGCTGTTCGATTTGCTTCCCCTCATTTCACATGTGTATAATAACTATATATAACTATCCTGCTCGTCGTTTTTATTTTTTTTACAAGACTTAGTTGGCCTCAACACAGAACGAGGGGTCAGTGACATGAAAAAGCCGTGTTTTAATTCCCATACAAAATTTGAAATGAAACATCTTTAGACAAATTAAATGGAGCATGAACTTAAGCACAGAACTTATAGCATTTATTATGTAAGTTGGAAATGTAATTCTGAGGGGATTACATTATGTCCAGTCGCAACGCTCTTTCCCCTTAGATCAGCGAGTTTAGATAACGTTGAATTTGCTCAGTCGTTGGGCATGTGACCGCCGTCTGCATTCAGATGATGTAACGACTCTTTGTTTGGGTTCCACGTGAAGCTGTAGGTCTCTTCCATTACGTGACCTTTGCCGTTATGAATTAGTTTAAAGAACGCCAAACATTATTATTATCATTGCTGTAACTCTGAAAGCTAGTATAACTTAACGTAGGCAAGCATTTCTTTATACAGTAGGTTCATCTCTTGAGGTGACTATTCAGAGCATCGGGTTACTACTGCAGATTAGGGACCCGCTTTTTATCTGTTAAATAAGTTTTCCAATACTTTCCTTACGGTATTAACATTCTCATTTCTATGTTATTTTCAACCTACTCGTACAATGGCATTCTTTCCCAAGTCTTTTAAAACATTACAGTCAAATACTAAAATCTATTAAGAAACTAATGTCCATTTCCTTCACACAAATATTTCCAAACCGTAGACAGTGTACACACACACACACAACACACACACACACACACACACACACACACACACACACATATATATATATATATATATATATATATATATATATATATATATATATATATATATATATATATATATATATATATATATATGATAAAAGTAATAAAATAAGTAAGAAGAGAGAAAAACTGAGAAAAAGTAGGAGAAAGTCTGAGAGATTAAAGCGAGCGGACTGTCATCTCTACAAAGAAGGATTTGGGTCTTACGAGTACTAAAGTAAATATAAGAACTGCCTTCATTAGGGGAATTGCTGCTTTCAACTACTTCTATAAAATAAGATAATAAAATTATTTCGTTTATTTATAAATATTATTATAATCATAATAATAATGTTGAAAAACTTATTGGAATAAAGTTATAAAAAGCAAATGTTCTTTTAATTTATATTTTAAATATAAATTTAGTAAAAGTCCCGTCACTCCCTACAAAATGTACATATTGTAATACTAATTTTATTTTTGTGTGATTAATTGTATTTATATGTGGTAGGTGTAATTTAAGAAACAAGTCACTAGCAGCAATTACTTTAATTACAGTAAATACAGTTACTAATTACAGTTACTAATCAAGAATATCTGTGTGTACACCATCATTTTCGTAAGAAAGGATTATGCGCCTCCATGTGCGGTGTGAGAATCGACGCAGCATTGCTGGAGTGATTGCACCAAATGCATCTCGAACAGCGTGTTTCAGTTCCTCTGTTGTGCGGTAACGCACCCTGGGTACGTTCTGCTTGACGAAACCCCATAACGCATTGTCACATGAAGACAGATCTGGACTTCGGGGCGGCCACTCAAGAGGGGCAGGTAAATGTTGCGAGCCACGGCCGATCCATTTGTATTTGAACACTTCGTTGAGGGATTCCCTCACATTAATGGCAAAATGAGCCGGAGCCCCGTCTTGTTGAAACCACACGCTACCAAGCAGCCTTAAACGTCCGAACTCAGACACAAACCAGTCCCGTAACATGTTGAGGTAGGCATTTTGGTTGACAGGACCCTCAAAAAAATATGGACCCAACAAGTTCCTGGCAGACACTGCAGCCCATATCATCACGTGTAGTGGATGGTATTCCAGTTCCTGAAAGAAGTGTGGATTTTCCTTGCTCCAGAAGTAAACATTTCTCATTTTGGCGCTACGGTAAATTGCACACTCGTCAGAAAAAAATCACTGTTTCACGTGCAGGAATTGTTGGAAAAACGGTCAAAAACCGTTCACAGGCTTCATATCGTCTCTGCATGTCTGTATCGGTTAATTCATTAACAAGTGACGGGCGATATGGCTTTATACCGAGATCTTTTGTCATGTGATCTCTCATTGTGGACATGGGGACTGCAAGTTCTTGTGATCGTTTCCGAAGTGATTTTTTTCGGTGAACGAGCCACCGATGCAATCACACCTTCACATTGTTCTGCTCGCGTTGTTGGTCTTCCCGACTGTGGTTCTGTCCTTGATGGAGCCAGGTTGAAACCGCTTTTTCTCCCAGCATAATATCGTCTTGTTTGGTGGCGCAGCCTTATTGAATCTTGTGATGAAATCATTCTGGATATCATGCATCGTTTTGCCAGTGTGTGACCTTTCGTAAGCGCATGTATTCATCACTATCCTTTCCTCCAGAGTGTAAGTGGACTGGTCTGCCATTGTTCACACAA
>JAJOZX010007712.1:52500-162500 GCA_023014485.1 Bathynomus jamesi | reverse complement strand
GCCTTGATTAATGTAATTGGACACTTGGAAGTGAAAGTGATTGAAGTGCATTCAGAATGCCAAACTTAACTTTAAGAAGTGATTCAAGTATTTGAGTTAGCTTTGATCAGGGTTTCTTTCTTCCACAAAGTGAGATTTGAGTCACTTTGAGTCATTTTCATGCACTAGGTGTGCAAAGTAGGGGATTCGAGTACTTGAGTCACTTTTTGGCAAAAGGAAAAAATCAGTGAAAATGCACTTGAGTCACTTTCACTTCCACGCGTCCAGTTATAGGCTCCAATGTAGGGGTTCTTAACAGGGGGGTAATTTGGGATATCCAGGGGGGATAATGAAAGCTCGCCAAAAATAGAAAAAATAGAAAAGAAAAATAAATAAATAAATACAATAAAAAATCTCCCTTTCAAATCATAAACCCTTAACCCCTTCAATACGGCGACATACGTGTGTATGTCTGATTAGCGGGCTCCAATATACGACGACATACGTGCGTATGTCCAAAACTTAAAGAAGAAAGCTAAATTATACATTTCTGCTTTTAGTTATAAATACTTAAGTTTTGGATATACGCACGTATGTCGTCGTATATTGGAGCGCGCTAATCGGACATACGCACGTATGTCGCCGAATCGCCGTATTAAAGGAGTTAATGGCCTATGGCCTATAATTATACTTGTATATAGACAGAGTACATTCACACTTATGCTAAATTTAGGTTTATATTTAAAGGCCACTTTAGGTTTAGGACGGATAATGAGGTGAGCATTGCCGCTGCAGGTGGGTAATGAAAGTAAGTGGGTTGAGAAGTTGAGAACTCATGCTCTCATGCAGTAGTTCTTAACCTTTTTAGGCTACGACCAAAATTCTGGTCGCGGGGCTAGCTCAGCGACCCATGCCTCCAAACAATTCACTCGTAATAGATAATAAAATAAATAATTAATGGTAAAATAATCAGGAATAACATAAACAAATGATAAATTACAATTTAATGACCCAATCAAAATGGCTTGGGGACCCAATTTGGGTCGCGACTCAGGGGTTAAGAACCACTGCTCTAAAGTATTCGTAAACTAGTTTATATGTTTTATATGGATTTCGAGACCTACATGATAATAATCATTTATATAAAACATAACAATTTTATATTCTTAAAATGTATTTTCATATTTATGAAACTAATAGATGAATTAGCCTTCAGAATATCCTTTCGATATTACTGTTTATTAAGCGTGTCAGGCAAATTGTTACGAACTTAATGAAAGCATTCCTCTCACTTGCGTTTTCTGAAAGGCGTAAAAAAAATAAAAGAAGGAAAAAGGTGTAAAGGAACATCGATAATTAACTGCCTTAATAATATAAATCGCATACCTTCTGCGAGGTTTCTCCTAAAGACCTTAATTAATAATAGTTTCCTCAGTTACGGAAGGAAGCTGAATGTAGTTAGTTTGATTATCTTGTTTCCTTTCTAGGAACAGAAAGTGACGATTATACGAGAGAATTCACTCCCTTGTTAACGCCTTCTCGATGAAGAAATGAAGCTATTCAAAGCCTTAATTAATTTAATTAATAAGGCTTTATGAAGCGCTGCAGTCATCCTTTAAATAAAGAGAAATGTTATAATGCTCAGTTGGGTCCAAACGTGTAATACTTGTAAATACAGATTGATTCAAAAAAGTGTTCCCAAAAATAATGCGCAATAAATTAATATGGGAAACGCCGTTTGCGATCACCCTGTATTTTATAGTTTGAAATTAAATAATAATTATACGTTTTGTTGGTTAGTTCAATTTGTGTGTTTCAAACATAATTTCTATTTTTCTGTGATTCTAACCCAATGAATTTATATGTGAATTTATACAAAATTCATTCTTCGTAAACATTTATATAAAATTAATAATTCCTTTCTGATATTGTATAATTTAAAGGTACCAAAATTCTCAATATTATTCAGAACTTAAAATTCGCCAAAGTTGAATCTTTTCTAATTCCTTAATGAATTAACTTTCATCCTACATATTTATTTTCATTATTTGTTTGTAAAAGCAAATTAGGTTCGAAACATCGTCATCACGACGACAAAACTACGATTATACATTCACTGTTGCCAAGTGATGTACCGATTCCAAAATTTAGCCAATGCCAATGCCGATGCCGATTCTTTGCTTATATTTTAAAAACCAATTCCATTCACAAATTTGACTAATCTAATGTGAAAACTTTCAATGTTTATATTTTTACATTTCAAATTTGTTTAAATGCTTTTCCTTAGCTCACTCCACAATATACAGCACAGGAATTTGTTACTCACATATCATAGCTAAAATGATATTAAATAGTTTTATTACTCAGTAAAATGATAAATAATTTTATTTTAGTTTCATAAATTGAATACCAATATTGAAAATAATTGTTTTTCCTTATGTTGAACGTATTTTCTTCTTTCAACAATGTAAACAAAAAAAAAATGTTTCACTAAAACTTCAAGTCCCTGGTGCCCAATTTGAATAAAAAGAATGGATATATAATTTGGGTTTATAAAATTACTAATATACTTAAAATAAAGTCAACATAATAAGATGGTTTAATATATAAATTATAAAGTACAACTTAATATAGAATTAGATCACTGGCCAACAAGTATTTTTCATCAGATATAATTATGGGTGGGCTAAATAACTGTTGGGACGCTAGTAGTATCCCCGCGTTTGTGTAGAGGAAGTTGGGGTGCTTTGAATCCTGCCCCTGAAGGCCTTTGCCTCCGTTATAAGGAGCTCCCCCTTCCTTAAGTTCCTAACCCATTTATGGGGCCTCACAGGTCTTAATGAAGGGCACTTGCCCCAGGAGGGGTACCTTGAGGGGGGGGCCCCTCCTCCTTGTGTGGAAAAAAAGATTAAAAAATTTGAAAAATAAAAAAAAATTAAATAGGATTCATCCTCGACTTCCTTCACGAGAAAAAAAATCCTCCTGTGGGGTTCTTTCATGAGACAAACAAAAACAGACAAACAAACATCCAAGTACTTCTTGTTCCGGTACGTTCCGCCAGACAATAGAAATGAAAACTTAAAATAAATATCTTAAAAAAGAGCTTAATAGTCCTAATAAGAGTATGAATCGACCGAAAAACATACAATAACTTGTATTGTATTCACAAAACATATTAGTATATTCCTATACTACATGTTAACTACATGTTAACAAATTTGCGAACATCACAAAAAACAAAATCAGGTTAAACACGTTTTAAATCAAAAACATTTTTCATTGTTTAATATCTGTATTATGAAAAATAGAATAAAGATTTATTATTTTAAATTAAATAAGTTACTTTCTCTCTTTTCTTAAGGGAAACTGATTTATTTTCATCCGCATTGAAGCTCAAATACAAGAACTTTTTATACATTCATATGTTTAATTCCTTATTTACAGTTAAATATGTAGTTTTCTGTTGCACATCAAATATTGTTATAAAATTGTGTGTGCTTAAAGAAAATTCTCTTTAAACGTTAAAGGCAACGTAATTTCATTAAAAATCTTGATAATCTGCTATTTCATAATCTGCTATTTACACACGTAAATGAGCCGAGATAATATAGCCATCCCCTCTCTTTATTGTGTAATTGTATATGTATATATATAATAAGTATAGGGTATTCTATCCAGCAGTAATTACAGGCTCATGCTAACGCCTCTTGTTTTTCGAAAATAGTAGAGAAGCTCTTGTTACTACACCACTTAAATGATAACTTATGAACTAATTGAGTTTGGTATTAAAAGGTCCCACTCAACTGATCTGTGTGTCTATATACTTAAGGAAATTATATTTAAATACAATGATAGTAATTCAACTATTTATATCTGTTTTCTAGATATAAGTAAGGCATATGATAGAATGAATCACAATATTTTATTTACAAAACTGGAAGGCAGGGAAGTCCTTATGTACATATTAAATTTATAATAACATAATGTACAATGATGAAGTACAAGATTTAAATATTGGGGTCAAACCATCTTCTTGACTGAAGACTCACATATAAGAAAATCTCGAAGCCTTTGTGTTAAAGCGAATATGACTATAAGGAGCTTCCGGTTCTGTACAAGTAAAGCTAAAGAAACTCCCTTACTGCAGTAATATATACGGACGCAACTCTGTTGGCTTATAAAAAAGGTTCTAGCAGAACCTAAATTTGCAATCCAAAAGATCTTTTAGGGTCCTGCATAAATTACTCCGAGATGGCCAGTTTCGCAGATGTTTGCTACCCACAATGAGCTTCCCTGAGGTAACAAGGCTACAGTCTAATGCGACGAATTAAAAAAATCAACCACCCCGATTATCCAAGCTATTAACAATCCTATCGTACGTCTTCTAAGCTATGGAATTTATGGTATGAAAACGGCTGATTGTAGCTTCACACAACTTCGAAAGTATTGTATTATTTCTCATTAATTGTATATATTTCTATCCTTAGTATGTGATTTGTCATTGTATTATTAATATTTGGCATTTGGATAATGGTCTGCCAATAAACTTATTCATCTTCATTTTTCATACAAAACAGTGAAATAAATAAGCAAGTATGCCTTAAATTTCGATCTGATACCATACAGTTAAAGAAAACGACCAGTGAGTTTTTCGGTGGTAACAACTTCAATACAACTACATTTCGTATCGTCGGTAAAGATTAATTTAATTAACCTCGTATTAGCTATGCAATAATCAACTCTTACCTCGAAGCAAAGAAACGTACAAGTTATATTTCCAGTCGGACACTGTGACTATATTTCTGTTGTCAGTTTCTGTACAAAAGGCAATAAAAAGACTTCTTTACAATCACAATATATATACATAATCAACCATACTCTTTTACGTAAGTACAGTGTTTAATAGCTAAAAGTCGATAAAGAGCTACATATATTTGCGTGAGTCATGTCTAAAGGCAAGTTATATATATATATATATATATATATATATATATATATATATGTTAAGCATAACAATATTAAAACCTCATCAATAAATATTTTCTCTTTTTAACTCAACTAAAAGAATCTGTAAGTTTTATAAACTGTTTAATATTTAAAATTAAATCGCTAAAGACGCTAATAACTATTGCAAACAGATTCAGCTAAGACATAATAGAAAATTAAATCAAGTGGGCCTGAAATCGAACCTTCAACCTTTTAACCCTGATCAAATAATTTTTCTAACAGAACTTTGAACATCAACGAAAGACGACTTCTCTCTTTGGGCCTAGATTTTAAGTTACCAAACTTTAAGATAAATTATTTTAAACCCTTTTTATCATTTGAAAAACTTTTTCATACTTTAAAACGAATCCTAATAGTTGTTGATGCTAAATTTTCCCATTAGACCTATCCTTACGGCATACATCACCCATAAACACTTTTATAAATTTAAAACTCATAAAGTTTTTCCCCCTAATCAATAGTAAAGATATCGCTTGCCTAAAAGAATCATCCAGAGATGACTCCATCATAATTTCACGTCCTGACAAAAGCAAAAGTACCAATCTTCTTAACAAATCAGATGATGATAATAAGTTGAATAATGCCCTCAACGACCGCCAAATTCAAAAAGATCAATGACAAGCCTCTAGCACTTTCCCTAAAACTTGTAGATAAGTTCAACTATTTCCTCAAAAATTATATGATCAAAATAAAATTTAGGAGGATGATTACAACCAAATACGCTCTACCGTCTCCTCCCCAGACACTCTTTACGGCCTCCCTAAAATACACATACCAAATTTACCCATTAGACCTATCCTTTTTGCCTATAGCACCCATAATTTCTACCTAGCAAAATTCCTAATCCCCCACCCCAGCCCTAACCCCTAATGCAGAATGAATATTCCATCCCCAATTCCTACGAATTCGCCAAAGAAATACTGACGTTGAACAATTCAAACAACCTCCATATGCACAGCTTTGACATAGTATTCATCTACAACAACGTACCAATTAGAGAAGCCATCGGCATCTGCACCAACAATTTATTTTCCATAATCAGAACACAGACCTCAACCTAACGAAACAAGAATTTACCAAACTGCTAACCCTTGCCACTTCAGACACCTCCTTCTTTTTAACTTTACCAACAAACCTATTCACTAGGCAGGGGATCCCCCTAAGAGCCACACTAGCTAACAAATTTCTCTGTTATCACGAAAATAATTGGCTACTCCATTGCCCCACCCATTACAAACACACCCATATAAAAGATATGTCGATGACACTTTTCTACTCTTTCACATTGCTAACCACGACCCTCTTTCTCTTAACTATCTCAATTCCCAGCATCAAATCATCAAATTCACTAAAGAAGACGAATCTAACAACACCCTACCCTTTTTAGATATAACAATAACAAAACAAAATAATAAATTCAGCACCTCCATATATCGAAAACCTACATATACAGACCTAGATACGAACTACTTAAGCCACACCTCCTTACTATATAAAATTAACAGCATTAAAATCTTAATCCATCGTGCTTATCAACTTTGTTCCTCCTACTTATCCTTCCACAACGAAATATAATTCTTTCACAGTTTCTGCACTAATAATTCTTTTCCAAAACATTTACTACAATCTCTAACTAGAAATTTTCTCAACAACATTTATCAGCCCCCCCTCCTTAAAGTCCCCACTGTTAAAAAAGATATACATTACTTTTCTTTTCCCTACTACGACTATATTAGTTACAAAATACAATCAGAACTTCGCCACCTACTCATCCCACTTTACCCTCAATTTAGTCATCAATTTGTATTCACCAATAATTATAGCAAATGCAAAAAACTTCACTTTTCTACGTGAAGGTCAAAATATGATAATAAAAACCCACTCTAATAGACAGAGTTTATTTCCACAACAGTTTCGATGCCCACTGGCATCCTCTTCGGGTGGATACAGAAAAACGAATGGACCAAAAACAAGAGGGAAAACAGTCCAGCGACCATTAAGAAATTCGCACCTAGGTTAGATCCCGTTCTCCCACTTATAAGTACATTCGCACAAATTTAAAACTATCTTCTTGTTCTATACATACTAGGGCTCGCACAAAACCGATAATTTTCAAAACCGAGTTTAACCGACGCTCATTATCAAAACCGGTTTCAAAACCAGTTTTGACGTCTATTTTTGCTTTTTATGAAATAAATATAAAACTTGCAAAACTAGCACAAATATAACATTTATTTCATGCACATATTTGAATAAAAAGTATCATTAACAAAATTTCCTTTAAAAAATATAAATCCATGATTTATTTAACACAAAAACATATCCTCTCATTTTAATAAAATTGCAAAGAAAAACTAGTTCTTTAAAAAATTCTTAAAGGAAAATATAACAACATTAGGAACTTGCTTAATGATGATTTTATTTTGGTAATAATCTTTCAAAAAACAACGCATTGAGCGTTTTACCCAAGAGACTTGTTCTAATTTTTGTGCTGAACAGTCCTGTAATCGAAAAAGCTCTTTCCGACTGGACGCTGGTCGCTTTAATTGTAAGCAATGCTCTATAAAGTTGCTCGAGCTTTCGCTCCTATTCAAGGTTGCTTCAAAATACTTGAATTCTTTGTTGATTTCGAGCTCAGTGGTGTCTTTCTTAGGCTCCTCATTTAGTTTCTTCATTGCACAAGTATACTCACGCATGAGTTGATCATCAGCATCGGAAATAGATGAGACAACATCTGTTTCTAGTTGAACAATTTCTTCATTTTCAGTTTCTTCACTCAACTCCGCTGTGCTCCGCTCGTGATGTTCTGGAAATAATCTCTTATATGCTTGTTCAGCATAATTCTTCAAAACTTGTTTTGTTGGAAAAACAAAAGTTCTTGACTCATCATTCTTAAACTTCCTTGGATTGTGGAGATAACTCAGCAGAGCCACAGTTTCCACGTTTCTTCTCAAATTATAACGATTTGAAAGGCTTTGACGAAGCTTTAAAGCCAAAGGATTGGCTGCTTCATCAAGTTTGCCTAAGACAAATTCTAATGAAGACTCTGCTTTAAGTAGGTCCGCATCTTCCGTGCAGATAGCCTTCAAAATCATTTCTACCGGACGAAGAGTTTCATATATCAAATTAAGTGTTTTCCATTCATCGTCGGATACGGCTTCGGTTGAAAGTACTGCACGTAGGGCATTTGGAATGCAGCTTTTTAATTTCAAAAATCTTTCTATCATATAAAACATGCTATTCCATCTAGTTTTGCAGTCTAGTATAAGCTTATATTCTTTCCCATTCAAGTTTGCTCTCACGAAATCTTGCAATATTTCATTTTTGGTTGGTGATTTTCGAAAAAGTTTGCAAATTTTTCTGACCTTGTTTATACTTTTGCAAATTCGTGTTTTGGCTTGGGAAAATAAGCAGCCTCATGAGCCAAATCTGTTTGAAAAATCATGTCTTGTAGGTTTCCTTCAGCTTCATCTTCACTATCCTCTTCTGTATTACGTTTTGGAACGATTTCCATCTGCGTATAAAATTAGAAATATAGAAAACACAATTTCAAGGGAGACTAAAACTAAAAAATAATAAAACCGGTTTTGGTTACTCGGTTTCGGTTTTAGGGATTAAATATGAAAACCGGTTTTAATCGGTTTTATAAAATCGGTTTCAAGCCCTAATACATACAGATTGTATTATTTTTTACATAATTATTACATTTATTATTACATTTATTACATTTATTACTGCATTATTATTTATTACAGAAATTATAAATTTATTATTACATTGATTATTACATTGTTGTTTATTATACAGAAATTATAAACTAAAAAACGAATGAAAAAGGTGAGAAGGAAACAATCCAGAGACCATTAAGAAATTCGCATCTAGGTAAAGGTAATACTAATAAATGTTAAAAACGTAACCGTAATAATAAATGCAGTAATTATGTCAAAATAATAGAATCTGCATATATAGAACAAGTAGATAGTCTTAATTTGTGCGAATGTACTTACAAGCGGGACCCTTTAATGGAATGCCCTTCCAGTGGGCATCGAAACTGTTGTGGAAATAAACTCTGTCTATTAGAGTGTGTTTTTATTATAATAATAATAGCATTAATTCGTATCTCGACCATAAAGAAAAAAAACCCAGCCCCTTGTCTCATCCACTATCTACTGTTTCATTTGTCACTGCAATACGAGCTATATTGGCAGCACCATTCACCAACATCCAACAAGAGTGGACGAACATTATGTCATTTCTAACAGAATATCACAACCTTTAAATAAACCAACGAAATCATCAATAAGAGATCATTGACACCTCCACAATCACCCAGTGCTCCCCACCAATTTCAAAATTATCAATTCAGCATACCAATCAACCGACCTCCGCATCCTCGAATCCCTATACAGTATATCATCCTTAGTACAAAACCCTGATGTTAATAAGTAATAACACACTGGATTGGTGCATCATTAAACATAATCAATCAATCAATCAGTACAAAACCTACCTCAACGACAACAGTTCTTACTTCTATACATTTTATATAATTTTAACTTTAAATTATTATCATAGGACTGTTCAAATATTTTGGTATAAAATCTCTTACTATATTTGCACACTTTTTTATTTTTTACTTCTTAGCAATGATGATGGAAATCGAATTTCCGAAACGTCTGACTAATAAACATGTACCACCTTCTAGTCCTCCTATTCCTTACTATATATACAGTATAAGGAATCTTACTATTATTGCTAACATTCTGTACCCAGGCATGACAGATCTGGCTTTTCTGAGTTTCATTTGTTAACACACCAGAAAATAAATTGGATTGTAACTTAAAATAATTATAGATTGTAGGTATATAAAATCCTCATTATTATTATTACAATATACAAGCTGCAAGACGTATAGCTTTTGATATCTTCAATAGATGAAAGACTCGTTTCTTGCTAGACAATAATTCATCTACTCGTGACATCAGATGTTGACACGAAAGGTTTGTATTCACGTGTCCAGAGTGTGGGACAAACACTTTCACAAAATCAGTTGAGAACACACACACACACACATTTCCGCATATTTAGTTATTTATTCAACTATCAATAGCCTTCGATTCTATAGGTAAGGCAACTTTCTGGGTTTCTGGTCACTGTACAATGTTTGAGCCTAAGGCTATAATTGGATTAGAGTCCTTCAAAAAGATTCTTCATAATTTTGAAGTTGTACAAAGTAGGTCTATCCCACTAATTAAATTATTAAGGGCTCAGTTTAGAGTTAAAGTTTTGTATTGCGAATATAATCTACGCATAGCCTTTTGTTTAGATTAAAGTATCTAGAGATAGTTTAGATACTAATTATTGAATAGGGCCAGTAGCCTTAGATCATATTGGCCTAAAAACTTATCTTAGACTGTATGATCTATTTTTAATAGAATAAAACTAATTTTTCCATACACTTGGGTATTAAAGTTCATGAGGTGTAACATTTCTTAAGCCTATCAAAAGTTGTAAATCCCCTTCAGTAGGCTTGGATTGCGACGTCTATGTAACCTGACCTAGGTTTTCGATAATGCAATAGCCTATCTTAGCCCAATAATTAAGTTTTAAGTATATATATATATATAAAACGTCTACGGGGCATAGACGAAATAGCTGAGCTGTTCATTCGAGATCACCTGTAAGTTTGATTCTGCGCACTTAGATGAATATGATATGTTGCACTCAGCTGAAGGGACGAGATATTCTCTTGCACTCTCTGCAGCAGATAACCATGTACACCCCGGCTCATCTGGTATTGTACTGAGACAAGCATCTAATCTTCTTTTTGAGGACTTCAACTTTGACTGCTACAACGACCCTCAGAAACGCACATTTAAGTCTCTCACAACATCCTCTGTTGTACCATAAAGCCCCTGCCTAGCGTTGCTTTGGCGATGTAGTACTGAACCTCCCCATTCCGGTTGGGGTCTTTCTTGTCGTTACTTTAAAACTTGGTGCATAATTTGGTGAGATAACTCAAATATAATCTCATCTTTATTAATGTAATTACGTTTCAATAGATCATTAACTACTTCATATGAATCATCCACATCTGGTAAATGTCATAGTCTGGACCTTAAAGGTGACTAACTAAGTAGCTAAACGGGGGGACACAGACAGGAGGAAAGGTGGAATGAGGAAGAATGTTACAGAGTTGGCCGGTTGAGTAGCTGAAAGACTGAAAATACCGATTAACCCATGCATTAGATAGTTGTACAAAAAAAAGAATGTGTAGAAAGTCTAGTACTGATGCTCTCCTTAAAGAATGAGGCATGCAGTTAGAGTTCAGAAGAGCAATGTCCGTTATAATGGCAATAGTAAAGAGAGAGTGAGAAAGCATTACGGCGAAGTGAGAGGGAATGAAGACAATCAGTAAGAGGCTGGGAATTGATGAGCCGAAAAGTCATTGTTTCCATCCCGCTCAAGTATGGATGTGCGTTTGAGCCACCCATACATGAGAAGCATACTCCATACACGAGAGAACAATACCCATGTACAGAGGCAGCAGCTGAGTGGAGGTTAAGAAACCGCGGGGTCGTATCCCCGATCGTTTTGGAGGTAGGTCTAACATTCAGGATTTATTTCTTACATCTCATACTTCTTCTTACTCTGTGAAACTTTTCTCACCGTTGGCCGCCACCGGTCACAATCTCATATATATTTTCTGTTCTATCATACCAATTCGACCTTTGGATACACCGAAGAGGTGGCGCCTTTGGTACTTCGGTGCTGCTGGTTCGGTACCCTTAGGTACAATACAGTACCAGATGAGCCGGGGTGTACATAGTTACGTGCTGACATGATTACGGCTTCCTGACATGATTACAGCTTCGTGGATGAGCCCTTCTGGGGATGCTGAGCGTACTACAGACACGAATCTCTCGGACGTGGACGCTAACATTCCATATTCTATTCCTACTACTATTGCAAAAAATCCTGGGTTAACTTTACTTGTACGAATGGACAGAACCCTGTGGAGCGCTGCTGCTAATAGCCTTAGGAGAAGAACAGTGGACCTCTACAACTGCAGCTATAGAACGGCCAGAAAGGAAATTACAGATGACGGCTCAGATAGAAAGATGGAAGCCGAAGGAGGGTAGTTTCGAAATTTCAGATGTGTGACACACTCTATCATAGGCTTTTGATACGACTAGTGCGATAGTAAAGGTGTCATTGAAACCCCGAAAGGAGGATGACGAAGAGTCAGAAAGATAAGCGAGAAGAACGCCAGTAGATCATCCATTGCGTCGTCTATACTGACTGACGATCTGAGAGAATATTGTGAGAAGAAGGATGTTTAAGAATCTTCCTATTAAATATAGATTCAAAAACGTGAAGTGAAAGAAGCATCACGTGCAGAAGAGAAGCAAAGGGTACGGGTAGTGAGTATTATTGACGATTGGTATGGCAAGCGGTATTACGTCATATTACATCACAACAAGTACGCATACCCTATTTTCAGTCTTTCAGCTACTTAACCGGCCAACTCTGTAACATTCTTCCTCATTCCACCTTTCCTCCTGTCTGTGTCCCCCCCCGTTTAGCTACTTAGTTAGTCACCTTTAAGGTCCAGACTATGACATTTACCAGATGTGGATGATCTACAGCTCTACAGAAGCTAAGGCTAACAAAGACCCTAAGATCCACTCTAAGGTTAGCCCGAGAGAAAGGAGAGAGTAGGGGGTTAAGAGAAGAAAATAAGGGGTTAAGTAAGTAGCAACACCTATCACTCATGGGTTAACATTCATTCAGAAAAAGAGAAAAAAGACTCACCATCATCATCCACCGGCCACTGCCGACAAGTCAGAAAAATAGTCGGAGAGAATAGGAAAGGGGTGAAAGATGAAAAGTAGTTAATAATCTATTGAAACGTAATATTTGAGTTATCTCACCAAATTATGCACCAAGTTTTAAATTAACGACAAGAAAGACCCCGATTTTGCGATTCTTAGAGACCGTGCTGAGTATGAAAAGAGAAGGGGAAACTCAGTGCTATGCTTTCCAACCAGAATGGGGAGGTTCAGTACTAAATCACCAAAGCAATGCTAGGCAGGGGCTTTATGGTACAACAGAGGATGTCTTGAGAGACTTAAATGTGCGTTTCTCAGGGTCGTTGTAGCAGTCAAAGTTGAAGTCTTCAAAAAGAAGATTAGATGCTTGTCTCAGTACAATACCAGATGAGCCGGGGTGTACATGGTTATGTGCTGCAGAGAGTGCAAGAGAACATCTTGTCCCTTCATCTGAGTGCAACATATATTCATCTGAGTGCACAGAATCAAACTTACAGGTGATCTTGAATGAACAGCTCAGCTATTTCGTCTATGCCCCGTAGACGTTTTATATATATATATATATATATATATATATATATATATATATACTTAAAACTTAATTATTGGGCTAAGATAGGCTATTGCATTACCGAAAACCTAGGTCAGGTTACATAGACGTCGCAATCCAAGCCTACTGAAGGGGATTTACAACCTTTGATGGGCTTAAGAAATGTTACACCTCATGAACTTTAATACCCATGTGTATGGAAAAATTAGTTTTATCCTATTAAAAATAGATTATACAGTCTAAGATAAGTTTTTAGGCCAATATGATCTAAGGCTACTGGCCCTATTCAATAATTAGTATCTAAACTATCTCTAGATACATTAATCTAAACAAAAGGCTATGCGTAGATTATATTCGCAATACAAAACTTTAACTCTAAACTGAGCCCTTAATAATTTAATTAGTGGGATAGACCTACTTTGTACAACTTCAAAATTATGAAGAATCTTTTTGAAGGACTCTAATCCAATCATAGCCTTCGGCTCAAACATTGTACAGTGACCAGAAACCCAGAAAGTTGCCTTACCTATAGAATCGAAGGCTATTGATAGTTGAATAAATAACTAAATATGCGGAAATGTGTGTGTGTGTGTGTGTGTGTGTGTGTGTGTGTGTGTGTGTGTGGTAAAATTTGTTAACATCTACTTCTTATTTTCTCAACTGATTTTGTGAAAGTGTTTCTTCCACTCTCTGGACACGTGAATACAAACCTTTCGTGTCAACATCTGACGACACGAGTAGATGAATTATTGTCTAGCAAGAAACGAGTCTTTCATCTATTGAAGATGTCCAAAGCTATACGTCTTGCGGCTTGTATATTGTAATAATAATAATGAGGATTTTATATACCTATAATCTATAATTATTTTAAGTTTCAATCCAATTTATTTTCTGGTGTGTTAACAAATGAAACTCAGAAAAGCCAGATTTGTCATGCCTGGGTACAGAATGTTAGCAATAATAGTAAGATTCCTTATATATATATACAGTATAGTAAGGAATCGGAGGACTAGAAGGTGGTACATGTTTATTAGTCAGACGTTTCGGAAATTCGATTTCCATCATCATTGCTAAGAAGTAAAAAATAAAAAAGTGTACAAATATAGTGAGATTTTATACCAAAATATTTGTACAGTCCTATGATAATAATTTAAAGTTAAAATTATATAAAATGTATAGAAGTAAGAACTGTAGTCGTTCAGGGTAGGTTTTGTACTGATTGATTGATTGATTATGTTTAATGATGCACCAATCCAGTGTGTTATTAACACCAGGGTTTTGTACTAAGGATATATAGGGATTCGAGGATGCGGAGGTCGGTTGATTGGTATGCTGAATTGATAATTTTGAAATTGGTGGGGAGCAGTGGGTGATTGTGGAGGTGTCAATGATCTCTTATTGATGATTTCGTTGGTTTATTTAAAGGTTGTGATGTTCGGTTAGAAATGACACGATGCTTGTCCACTCTTGTTTGATGTTGGCGAATCGTGCTGCCAATATAGCTCGTATTGCAGTGAGTACAAATGAAAGTGTAGATAGTGGATGAGACAAGGGGCTGGTTTTTTTTTCTTTATGGTTGAGATACGAATTAATGCTATTATTATTTGCTATTATTATTGGTGAACACAAATTGATGACTAAATTGAGGGTAAAGTGGTATGAGTAGGTGGCGAAGTTCTGATTGTATTTTGTAACTAATATAGTCGTAGTAGGGAAAAGAAAAGTAATGTATATCTTTTTTAACAGTGGGGACTTTAAGGGGGGGGGGGCGGATAAATGTTGTTGAGAAAATTTCTAGTTAGACATTGTAGTAAATGTTTTGGAAAAGAATTATTAATGCAGAAACTGTGAACGAATTCTATTTCGTAGTGGAAGGATAAGTAGGAGGAGCAAAGTTGATAAGCACGGTGGATTAAGATTTTAGTGCTGTTAATTTTATATAATAAGGAGGTGTGGCTTAAGTAGTTTGTATCTAGGTCTGTACATGTAGGTTTTCGATACATGGAGGTGCTGAATTTATTATTTTGTTTTGTTATTGTTATATCTAAAAAGGGTAGGGTGTTGTTAGATTCGTCTTCTTTAGTGAATTTGATGATTTGATGCTGGGAATTGAGATAGTTAAGAAAAAGAGGGTCGTGGTGAGCAGTGTGAAAGAGTAGAAAAGTGTCATCGACATATCTTTTATATGGGTGTGTTTGTAATGGGTGGGGCAATGGAGTAGCCAATTATTTTCGTGATAACAGAGAAAGTTGTTAGCTAGTGTGGCTCTTAGGGGGATCCCCTGGCTAGTGAATAGGTTTGTTGGTAAAGTTGAAAAGAAGTAGGTGTCTGAAGTGGCAAGGGTTAGCAGTTTGGTAAATTCTTGTTTCGTTAGGTTGAGGTCTGTGTTCTGATTATGGAAAATAAATTGTTGGTGCAGATGCCGATGGCTTCTCTAATTGGTATGTTGTTGCAGAGGAATACTATGTCAAAGCTATGCATATGGTGGTTGTTTGAATTGTTCAACGTCAGTATTTCTTTGGCGAATTCGTAGGAATTGGGGATGGAATATTCATTCTGCATTAGGGGTTAGGGCTGAAGTGGAGGATTAGGAATTTTGCTAGGTAGAAATTATGGGTGCTGTAGTCAAAAAGGATAGGTCTAATGGGAAAATTTGGTATGTGTATTTTAGGGAGGCCGTAAAGAGTGTCTGGGGAGGAGACGGTAGAGCGTATTTGGTTGTAATCATCTTCCTAAATTTTATTTTGATCATATAATTTTTGAGGAAATGGTTGATTTTATCTACAAGTTTTAGGGAAAGTGCTACAGGCTTGTCATTAATCTTTTTGAATTTGGCGGAGTCGTTGAGGGCATTATTCAACTTATTATCATCATCTGATTCGTTAAGAAGATTGGTACTTTTGCTTTTGTCAGAACGTGAAATTATGATGGAGTCATCCCTGGATGATTCTTTTAGGCAAGCGATATCTTTACTATTGATTTGGGGGAAAAACTTTGTGAGTTTTAAATTTATAAAAGTGTTTATGGGTGATGTACACCGTAAGGATAGGTCTAATGGGAAAATTTGGCATCAACAGCTATTAGGATTCGTTTTAAAGTATGAAAAAGTTTTTCAAATGATAAAAAGGGTTTAAAATAATTTATCTTAAAGTTTGGTAACTTAAAATCTAGCCCCAGAGAAGTCGTCTTTCGTTGATGCTCAAAGTTCCCTTAGAAAAATTGTTTGAACAAGGTTAAAAGGTTGAAGGTTCGATTTCAGGCCCACTTGATTTTATTTTCTATTATGTCTTGCTGAATCTGTTTGCGATAGTTATTAGTGTCTTTAATAATTTGATTTTAAACATTAAATAGTTTATAAAACTTACAGATTCTTTTGGTTGAGTTAAAAAGAGAAAATATTATTGATGAAGTTTTAATATTGTTATGCTTAACATAATGTGTGTGTATATATATATATATATTATATAATATATAATATATATATATATATATATATATATATAAGGTCATATGACAGAGACGATAATAAGTAAATCAAACAGCTATGTGGAACTCCTAGCAGTGAAAATAGAAAAACTAAACTTGATAGTAATAGTCATCTATAGACCTCCAAGCACCCCAACCGAAAAATTCTCGGAGGCCATTGATGACATTAGAAAGCTAATAAAGGCCATAAACCCTCCATCCCCCAATATAATGATCTGCGGAGACTTTAACTTCCCATTTATAAAATACAAAAAGGTGAATAAGAATATATATATATATTCACCAGGACAAAGGGGGCACAAGAGAAGATCAGGAACAAGCAAAAATGTTGATGGCTCTCACAAACGAGTTTATGCTGACACAGGAGATAACAGAAAATACCAGAAAAAATAACTGCCTGGATCTGGTATTCAGGAATAACACGAACTTGATTGCTGATATAAAAATAACCCCAACCATTATCTCAGACCACAACTTAATCGAGATATCAACAAATATGACGGCAGCATTAGAAGACAATACACATATTGTGGAAAGAAGTAAATTCGGGGCCTTTAACTTAAACTCGAAGACTATAAATTGGGAAGCAATCAGATCGCACATGGCCCAAATAGAATGGAGAACAATTTTCGAGAATAAAACAACTGAAGAAATGCTAACAACCTTGGACGAAAAAACGCTGAGAATTTTAGAAAAATATGCTCCGAAATCACAGCCAAAAGGAAAGAGGAGCTGGCTAGAAAGGCAAAAGAGAAGACTATTCCGCAAAAGAAAGAGAGTGGAGGCGAAGTTAGGAAACTGCGGAGATAATGACAGGAAAACAATAAAAGAAAAACTGGAGGGTATCGATAGGGAAATACAAGCCCTGATTAAGGACCATACAGAGAGGGAAGAGGAAAAGGCGGTAGAAGCAATAAAGGAAAATCCAAAATACTTCTATAGCTATGCAAAAAGGAAAACAAAAACGCGCGCCGTTATTGGGCCCTTAAGGACGGGAAATATTGAACTAACCGACGATCCAAAAGAAATATCTGATACATTGAGAGCTCAATATGGATCAGTTTTCAGTACCCCAAAAAGTGACAAAGCGATACCTGACATAAATGCATTCTTTGAAGAGGAATTGCAAGGAGAGTATATAACAGACTTTGAGTTTACACCAGAAGATGTAGCGAGAGCTATAGGACAAATGAAACTACATTCAGCTGCAGGGCCGGACAATTGGAACGCATTATTGATTAAAAACTGTAAAAATGAAATAGTTACACCTTTATACTGGATATGGAGAAGATCCCTAGACACTGGGGAAATACCGAGCATCTTGAAAAGAGCAAACATTGTCCCTATATATAAAGGAGGGGACAGATCTCAAGCAAAGAACTATAGACCAGTGTCATTGACGTCCCACCTCACCAAAGTATTTGAAAGAATAGTTAGAGAGAAAATTTATGATTTCCTGGAGACACGGGAAAGATTCAACGAAAATCAGCATGGATTCCGATCAGGTAGATCATGCCTATCACAACTAATAGAGCACTACAACAATATCCTAGATGCATTGGAAGGCAATGACAACTACGATGTTATATACACAGATTTTGCTAAAGCTTTCGATAAATGTGACCATGGTATAATAGCACATAAAATTAAAGACATGGGAATAACAGGCAAAGTGGGAAAATGGATCTACAACTTCCTTAGTGATCGTCTGCAGGTCGTCAAAATTCAAGGTATATCATCATCAGAATCGGAAGTTCGCAGCTCAGTACCACAAGGGACAGTACTGGCTCCACTCCTATTCATTATCATGCTAACAGACATAGACAGCGGAGTAAACAGCAATAGTATAGTAACATCCTTTGCAGACGATACAAAGATCAGCAGAAAAATCAGCGATGTACATGACGTGGAGGCCTTGCAGAAGGACACGAACAAAATATACAAATGGTCAGAAGACAACAACATGTCATTCAACGCCGAAAAATTTCAGCTCTTGAGATATGGTAGAAAAGAAGAACTTAAACAGACTGCATATTATGCTCCAGATAGACAGGAAATTCAGAGAAGCATGACAGCGATTGATCTCGGGATAATAATGACAGATGATGCGAAATTCGAAACAGAAAATCAGATAGCGACAAATAAAGCAAAAAGAGTCGCGGGACAGGTACTAAGAACGTTTAAGAGAAGGGACAGGACAGTAATGATTCCCTGCTAAAAACACTAATTATACCAAAACTTGAATACTGCTCAGTTTTGACGTCCTCATATAAAAAGGAAGAAACTAATAAACTAGAAGAAACGCAAAGGCATTTCACAGCCAAGATTGATGGCTGCAAAGAACTCAACTATTGGGAAAGACTACGTAAACTAAATCTGTACTCACTGGAAAGAAGGAGAGAGGTACATCATAATCTACATATGGAAAATGATCGAAAAACTGGTACCAAACCTAAAACTAAACCCAATTACCATTCAAACAACACTGGAAAATAGGAAAGGCAGAATGTGTAGTGTTCCCAAATTAAAGGCTCGACAAGGGACCTCCTCAACCCTGAAGGAAAATAGCTTGGTTGTCAGGGGCCCAAGACTTTTCAACCAGCTTCCTAAGGACCTCAGAAACGTAACGGGGGTCAAAGTTGAAGTCTTCAAGAAAAGACTGGATGCCTGGCTCAGGACAGTACCAGATGGGCCGGGCGTGCCTGGCTATGTACGGTGGAGAGCGCAAGAAAGCAACTCGCTCCTCCACCAGGCCAGACCTAGAGGCGGGGCCACCAGCTTGACCTCCGTGTGAAGAGAGACCAACGCACGAAACAACATAAGGTTCATAAGGTAAAGTATATATATACACAGTATAACATGCCTTTAGACATGATTCACGCAAATATACGTAGCTATTTATCGAGCTTTAGCTATTAAACACTGTACATACGTAAAAGAATATGGTTGATTATGTACATATATTGTGATTGTAAAGAAGTCTTTTTATTGCCTTTTGTACAGAAACTGAACAGAAATACAGTCACAGTGTTCGACTGGAAATATAACTTGTACGTTTCTTTGCTTCGAGGTAAGAGTTGATTATTGCATAGCTAATACGAGGTTAAATAAATTAATCTTTACCGACGATGTGAAATGTAGTTGTATTGAAGATGTTAGCCCTTGACCAGTATTTTACAGATGGGGATGATAATTCGGAAAGAATCACACAAATAACAGTTCCCACCGAAAAACTCACTAGTCGTTTTCTTTAACTGTATGGTATCAGATCGAAATTTAAGGCATACTTGCTTATTTATTTCACTGTTTTGTATGAAAAATGAAGATGAATAAGTTTATTGGCAGACCATTATCCAAATGCCAAATATTAATAATACAATGACAAATCACATACTAAGGATAGAAATATATACAATTAATGAGAAATAATACAGTACTTTCGAAGTTGTGTGAAGCTACAACCAGCCGTTTTCATACCATAAATTCCATAGCTTAGAAGACGTACGGTAGGATTGTTAATAGCTTGGATAATCGGGGTGGTTGATTTTTTTAATTCGTTGCATTAGAGTGTAGTCTTGTTACCTCAGGGAGCTCATTGTGGGTAGCAAACATTTGCGGAACTGCGCATCTCGGAGTAATTTATGCAGGACCCTAAAAGATCTTTTGGATTACAAATTTAGGGTTCTGCTAGAACCTTTTTTATAAGCCAACCAGAGTTGCGTCCGTTTATATTACTGCAGTAAGGGAGTTTCTTTAGCTTCACTTGTACAGAACCGGAAGCTCCTCATAGTCATATTCGCTTTAACACAAAGGCTTTGAGATCTTCTTATATGTGAGTCTTCAGTCAAGGAGATGGTTTGACCCCAATACTTAAATCTTGTATTTCATCATTGTACATTATGTTATTATAAATTTAATATTTACATGAGGACTGCCCTGCCTTCTAGTTTTGTAAATAAAATATTGTGATTCATTCTATCATATACCTTACTTATATCTAGAAAACAGATATAAATAGTTGAATTACTATCCTTGTATTTAAATATAATTTCCTTAAGTATATAGACACACAGATCAGTTGAATGGGACCTTTTAATACAAAATTCAATTAGTTCATAAGTTATCATTTAAGTGGTGTAGTAACAAGTGCGTCTCTAGTATTTTCGAGAAACAAGAGGCGTTAACATGGGCCTGTAATTATTGCTGGATAGAATACCCAGAATACCCTATACTTATGATATATTATATATATATTTATATATATATAATATATATATATATATATATATATATATATATATATATATATATATACAAATACAATTGCACAATAAAGAGATGGGATGGCTATATTATCTCGGCTTATTTACGTGTGTAAATAGCAGATTATGAAGATTTTTAAATTACGTTGCCTTTATCGGTTAAAGAGAATTTTCTTTAAGCACACACAATTTTATAACAATATTTGATGTGCAACAGAAAACTACGTGTTTAAATGTAAATAAGCAATTAAACATATGAATGTATAAAAAGTTCTTGTATTTGAGCTTCAGAGCGGATGAAAATAAATCAGTTTCCCTTAAGAAAAGAGAGAAATTAACTTATTTAAATTAAAATAATAAATCTTTATTCTATTTTTCATAATACAGATATTGAACCATGAAAAATGTTTTTGATTTAAAACGTGTTTAACCTTATTTTGTTTTTTGTGATGTTTGCAATTTGTTAACATGTGTAAGTGGAATTTGAAGAGATAATATGGTATTGAAATATAATAATATGCTTCGAGAATGCATTATAATATAAGTTGTTGTGTGTGTTTTGGTCAATGCGTACTCTCGTTAGGTCTATTAAACCCTTTTTCAAATATTTATCTTAAGTTTTCATTTCTATTGTTTGGCGGAACGTGCCGGAAAAAGAAGTACTCGAATGTTTGTTTGTTTGTTTTTGTCTGTTTTTGTTTGTCTCAAGAAAGATCGTGAAAGAACCCCACAGGGGGATTTTTTTCTCGTGAAGGAAGTTGAGGATAAATCCTATTTATTTTTTTTAATTTTTCAAATTTTAATATTTTTTTTTCACACAAGGAGGAGGGGGTCCCCCTCAAGGGGCAAGTGCCCTTCATTAAGACCTGTGAGGCCCAATAAATGGGTTAGGAACTTAAGGAAGGGGGGCAGTATTCAAAGCACCCCACATTCCTCTACCAAAACGCGGGGATACTACTGACGCTGATTCCAAATCTGTTTTCGGTTTTCCTCTACCACTTCTAATTTTCGAGATGAGACCGAGTATAATATATATAATAAATATAATATACAGGGTGTCCCATAAGTCCGGCATCATAGGAGAAATTCATAGTTTTCTATTTCTACAAACTATAATTCATATTTTTCTCTTTCTACAGGCCATAATGACTATGAGCAAGGAAGAACGAATCCAGATAATTCTACTCACAGGAAATCGGAGTCAAAGAGAGGCCGCTGCTGAATTTAACAGACTGCATCCAGACCGCGAGCCAATAACACAGAGTTGTGTTAGCAGACTTGTTGCAAAGTTTAAGTAAACAGGATCCATAGAAGATAAACCACGCAGTGGACCTTCAAGGAGGTCCACTGACGATGATACAGCGACTGCTATCCTGGCTCATTTTAACAGAAGTCCCAATAAGTCTCTTCGGCGATTGTCCGCCGAGACAGGAGTGTCGAAAAGTAGCATCCATCGCATTCTTCAGGCTCACAAATGCCATCCATATAAACTTCAAATCCTACAGAAATTAAGCGAAGATGATCCCGACCGGCGGATTGAATTTTGTGAATGGGCTACGGAACAATATGCTCGGGATGCCAATTTCCCGTCCACCATTCTTGTTCAGTGACGAGGCTGTTTTTTTATGGAAATGGAGAGTTAAATCGACAGAACACCCGTACTGGTCTCGAAACAACCCTCACTGGTATACCTCTTCAAAGGGAACAAGGTGCATCTCGGGTGATGGTATGGTGTGGCATTTGGAAGGATCGCATCATAGACCCCCTTTTTTCGATGAACGTGTCACTGGAGGCACCTACCTACGTATGCTCAAAAGAAGCATTTCCCAGTGTCTTGAACGAAGAAGGAAATTTCCCAACATGGTTCCAGCAAGACGGCGCTCCTGCACATTACAGCACCCAGTAAGGGAATACCTGTACCAACAATTCCCTGGTCATTGGATAGGACGTCGAGGGCCTGTGGAATGGCTAGCTAGAAGCCCGGATCTCACGCCACTAGATTTTTATCTCTGGGGCCACTTGATAGCGCTGGTATACGCAGAGAAACTTAGGAGTGTTGAACATTTGTGCAGCGCATTATGGGGTATGTAACCCATTACTCCTGACATCATTCACCGTTGCTTGCTGACTGGATATCACGTCTGAATTTGTGTACTGAAAACAATGGTGGACATATTGAGCACGTTCTGTAAATAAAAGCTTTTGTTTTGCCTTTTTTTATTATTTTTCCTATGATGCCGAACTTATGGGACACCCTGTATATCAGGTTGTAACATAAATCAGGTTGTAACATAAATTCTCCTCGATTAGAAAATATTCGATAGATAATAGAATAATCTCAAGATAATGTGAAATAGTTTTAGAAATGTTGCAAAATATACGCGGCGACAGGTTCGCACAGGTTTTATCACGATACAGAATGATACAGAATGACTTAGGCTAGTGTACGATTAGGCTAATGAATATTTTCTCTGGTGTTTTTCATACAGTTGCAACGCCACCCCTACGATATTACGGTAATTGAAAAAACATGGAACCTACGAAAGAGCATATTCGACATGTGATGCTGTATGAGTTCCAGAAAGGATCTAACGCTAGTGAATCAGCGAAAAACATTCAAAGAGTTTATGGGAATAATGTTATGAGCGAATGGATGTGTAGGAGATGGTTTGAGAAGTTCAGAAATGGAGTATGAAAGAGTATCAACGAACACGACGACCAAATGAGTTTGATGAAGAGTTGCTGAATGCAACAGTGGAGGAAAACCCAATGGTAACTGCAAGAGAACTTGGCCTGTAACTCGGCATTAGCAATATGACCATTCATCGTCATTTGAAGCTGTTAGGAAAAGTAGTGAAGGTTGGAAAATGAGTTCTGCATGATTTGTCACAAGCGAATCTTCAACATCGAATCGATATTTGCATATCACTGCACTCTCGGCAAATGCAGGCACCGTTTTTGAATCAGATCGTCACTGGGGATGAGAAATGGGTCCTGTATAACAATATTAAGCGTCGACATCAGCGGCTTAGCCTTGAAACAAAGCCTGAACCTCAGCCAAGGAATGGACCCCATCCAAAGAAAATTTTGCTATGCTTTTGGTGGGATATGCAAGGAATCATTCATTTTGAGCTTCTTCCAGATAACCAAACAATCACAGCTAAAGTCCAACGATTGAAGATGGCATTACAAGAAAAACGTCCTGCATTAATTAATCGCAGAGGTGTTCTATTCCACTAGGATAACGCGCGCTCTCACACTGCTCGAATCACCACTTCCCAATTGGAGGCATTTGGTTGGGAAAAATGCCTCATCCACCTTATTCTCCGGACATCGCACCTTCAGACTACCATTTATTCAGAAGTCTGCAACACCACATAGATAGACAAAAGTTGCAATCCAGGGAAGCTATCGAAAACGAAGTGATCGCTTTTTTTAACTCGAAACCAAAGGATTTCTTCGAACGTGGCATAAAAACTTTTCTACAGGTGGGAGGAGGTCATAGAAAAAGAAGGGAATTATATTGCTGAGTAATTTGTCATTATAAGTTATTTAATTTTTGTTGTGAATAAACTAAAAATTCGAGCAAATTGGGAACTTTTCCGTTTGACACACATGGTTCGATTTTATTTTAAATTTCTACACAGACGTAGTTTTGCATGCCGATTACGAAAATCAGAACCATATTTTGGAGAAATTAATAATAAAAAAGTTACAACTAGCCTAAGACCCGCCCTTCGTGCGGGTCGCGGGTAGCAAAAATTAACCAAACTATCACGACTTAACCTATCCAATCGTCAAAGGCGTACAATTAACCTAAAAAAATAAATAAAAAACAATACTTTTTTTTATTTATTTAATTTTATATATTAAGAGAAGAGGATTCTTTATACTGTACGGCATTGACGATTGGTTAGGTTTAGTCGTGCTAGTTTGGTTAAATAAAATATATTTTTTTTAATTTATTTTTTTAGGGTAATTGTACGCCCTTGACGATTGGTTAGGTTAAGTCGTGATATTTTGGTTAAAGCTAACGAAAATATCACGACTTAACCTAAACGTTCCTGAGCGTGACCGACAAACGTTCCTCAGCGTGCCGACTGACAAACTGAGCGTGACGGACTGACTGACAGACATTCCTGGGTGTTTATAGTATACACGAAAACTGCGACCAGTTCCAAAAAATGCTACAGTGCATCGCAACATTTAATCGAAAATATTAATTGGTGTTGATTTTTGTCACTAATATTAATAAAATACTTTAAGGGTTGTAACTTTTTTATTATTAATTTCTCCAAAAAATGGTTCTGATTTTCGTAATCGGCATGCAAAACTACGTCTGTGTAGAAATTTAAAATAAAATCGAACCATGTGTGTCAAACGGAAAAGATCCCAAATTTGTCCTTATATAATTTAATTTTTGTTCTGAATGAACTAAAAAATCGAGCAGAATATTTTACAACCTTATATACAGTATGATACTATATACTGTATAATATATATATAATATGCATATAACTAGATATAATATAATATATAATACTATATATACAATATATACTATGCGTCCTTTATACATGTAGTGGAGTATTTTGTCGTTGCAGCTTAGTTGTAGGTTTTCCTTTACCGTTTCTGTATCCTCATGTATGGCATTTTGTCTTTCAACTTAGGCTTTCCGCAGGTTGTCTTGTGGTATTTTAGGTGAGAGCAGTTGCTGGCCACAAATTTGCAAACGTTGCACATGTACACCCTTTTATTCTTTGGCGTAATAGTCACATGTCTAGTTATGTGTTGTGTTTTGTTTTGGTTTGTATCGCCCACTTACACATTTTACTTTTTTAGGTGATTTACATCAACCCACTCATCGATCATCATGCCTCGAAAGTGTAAAAATCACCCCGACAATTTCTATTACGTGTGCGGCTCGTTCGCGACTAAATCACAACGGCGTACAATCACGATGGATCTTCGGAAAACTTACCAGTTATACTTCGGCTGTCCACTAGGCGACCAGGATAAGGCGTGGGCGCCACATGTTATCTGTACCGCTTGATCGAATGGATTACGTGAGTGGTTGAATCAAAGGAAAAAGTCGATGCCGTTCGCTATACCCATGATATGGATGGAGCCGAGAGACCATCATGGCGATTGTTACATTTACAATGTTAACATAACTGGATTCTCCGTGAAGAACAAGCATAACATCGTTTATCCGAACGTAGACTCCGCGATCAGACGGATCCCTCACGATAACACGATGCCGATTCCGGTACCTCTACAGCATGGACTCGATTCTTTAGAAGACGAAAGGGAATCCGACGAAGATGCGATTGGCGGAGATGCGGGCCCTTCGGCCGATCTTGACTACATACCTGACGAAGAGCAATCGGAGCCGGAATTTCTTGTCTATCTGGAGCATAATATGCAGTCTGTTTAAGTTCCTCATTTCTACCATATCTCAAGAGCTGAAATTTCTCGGTGTTAAATGTCATGTTGTCTTCTGACCATTTGTATATTTTGTTCGTGTCCCTCTGCAAGGCTTCCACTTCATTTACTGTACATCGCTGATTTTTCTGCTGATCTTTGTATCGTCTGCAAAGAATGTTACTGTACTGTTGCTGTTTACTCTGCTGTTTATGTCTATTAGCATGATAATGAACAGGAGTGGGGCCAGTACTGTTCCTTGTGGTACTGAGCTGCATCTTTCCGATTCTGATGATGATATACCTTAAAATCTGACGACCTGTAGACGTTCTTTGAGGAAGTTGTAGATCCATTTCCCCACTTTGCCTGTTATTCCCATATATTTCAATTTATGTGCTATTATACCGTGATCACATTTGTCGAAAGCTTTAGCAAAATCTGTGTATATGACATCGTAGTTTTCATTGCCTTCCAGTGCATCTAGGATATTGTTGTAGTGTTCTATTAGTTGTGATAGGCATGATCTACCTGATCGGAATCCGTGCTGATTTTTGTTGAATCTTTCCAGTGTCTCCAAGAAATCATAAATTTTCTCTCTAACTATTCTTTCAAATACTTTGGTGAGGTGGGACGTCAATGACACTGGTCTATAGTTCTTTGCTTGAGATCTGTCCCCTCCTTTATATATAGGGACAATGTTTGCTCTTTTCAAGATGCTCGGTATTTCCCCAGTGTCTAGGGATCTTCTCCATATCTAGTATAAAGGTGTAACTATTTCATTTTTACAGTTTTTCATCAATAATGCGTTCCAATTTTCCGGACCTGCAGCTGAATGTGGTTTCATTTGTCTTATAGCTCTCGTTACATCTTCTGGTGTAAAATCAAAGTCTGTTATACACTCTCCATGCAATTTCTCTTCAAAGAATGCATCTATGTCAGGTATCGTTTTGTCACTTTTTGGGGTACTGAAAACTGATTCATACTGGGCTCTCAATGTTTCAGATATTTCGTTTGGATCGTCGGTTAGTTCATTATTTCTCTTCCTTAAGGACCCAATAGCAGCGCGCGTTTTTGTTTTCCTTTTCGCACAGCATAGAAGTAGTTTGGATTTTCCTTTATTGCTTCTGCCACCTTTTCCTCTTCCCTCTCTGTATGGTTCTTAATCAGGGCTTGTATTTCCCTATCGATACCTTCCAGTTTTTCTTGTATTACTTTCCTGGCATTATCTCCGCAGTTGCCTAACTTCGCCTCCATTCTCTTTCTTTTGCGGAAGAGTCTTCCCTTTTGCCTCTCTAGCCAGCTCCTCTTTCCTTTTGGCTGTGATTCCGGAGCATATTTTCCTCAAATTCTTAGCGTTTTTCTTCCAAGGTTGTTAGCATTTCTTCAGTTGTTTTATTCTCTAAAACTGTTCTCCATTCTATTTAGGCCATGTGTGATCTGATTGCTTCCCAATTTATAGTCTTGGAGTTTAAGTTAAAGATCCAAAATTTGCTTCTTTCCTCAATATGTGTATTGTCTTTTAATGGTGTCGTCATATATGTTGATATCTCGATTAAGTTGTGGTCTGAGATAATGGTTGGGGTTATTTTTATATCAGCAATGAAGTTCTTGGTATTCGTGAATACCAGATCCAGGCAGTTATTTTTTCTGGTATTTTCTGTTATCTCCTGTGTCAGCATAAACTCATTTGTGAGAGCCATCAACATTTTTGTTTGCTCCTGGTCTTCTCTTGTGCCCCCCTTGTCCTGATATATATAATATATATATATATATATATATATATATATTTCCTATCCACCTTTTTGTTTATTATAAATAAGAAGTTAAAGTTTCCGCAGATCATTATATTGGGGGATGGAGGGTTTATTGCCTTTATTAGCTTTCTGATGTTATCAAGGGACTCCGAGAATTTTTCAGTTGGGGTGCTTGGAGGTCTATGACTATTAGTATCACGTTTAGTTTTTCTATTTTCGTTGCTAGCAGTTCCACAAAGCTGTTTGATTTATTTATTATTGTCTCTGTCATATGACCATCCTGTGCATATATATCACAGCCACCTTTACGGCTCGTTGTTCTATCTGCTCTTAGTAAGTTGAAGCCCTCTATATTTATCTCTTTCTTATCAATACAATGTTCGCAGTTTTCACAATTTCCTTGGCAATCCTTAAGATGAGTTTCTGTGTGGCATGCGATGTCCTCCCTTGTTTCGTCCATAAGTCCTCTCAGGTACGAAACTTTATTGAGTGATTGGTTTGGTCTTATTCCTTGAATATTAGCCAGGACAATATTTATGTTCTTTGCTTTTCGTTGCCTCTTGTGCATTTTAAGTTCGTTTTCCTTCGATATCCCTTGTTTCGTTGCCCTATGATCCTCCGAGAGAGATCCGTTTCCGCCTACCTGTTCTGGTAGTTTCTTGCCCGGAAGTGGTTTGGCTTGGGGGTTTCCAGCTGTGTCAACTGCGTGCGTTGGATGCCATTTAGCAGCCGTATCGTGTCTGCGATGTTGAAATTTTTTTTTGTTCGCTTATTGTATTCCTATTGTTATTGCTATTGTTAACGATATATATAATACAATATATATATATATATAATTTATATATATATTATATATATATATATATATAATTATATATATATATATATATATAAATAAAATGTTTATTACTTTTATTCACGCGATGCATGCCATTCTTTAAAATGCTCAAGTGAGTAAAAGCCTAGTTTTTCGGGACAACCAACGCCAATAATGGTGGATTTCACTATAAAGACAAATGCTACGATAGAGAAACAAAGCCAAAGCTACATATAACTCACGTGTAAGATTACGCCATTTCATCAAATAAATTTTTCTCTTACACTTCGGATTTTTATAAAAATATAACTGATGTAATGAGGGGCGTCACCGTGTCTTGGGCATTTGTGGGCGGAGCAAATTTGACTATGGTGACAAACTGATTGGTGATCGGTAGATAAATAGTACAAGTCAGTTGAGTCTGCAGCAGCTGCTTCTCATCGAATTAGACAAGCACATACCTGTCAGGACATGCACATTCTTGTTTGTCATGTGTTAGAATTGCGCAATCGTGTTAATCTCTCAGTTAGTCTCGTTAAATGCTACCCACCAGTTGATTGATTAAGTGCATTTAGTTATTCATTTTGTTTTGATATATGTTTGGTGAAAAAATAGTGTTTTTGTGATATAAAAGTGGGAATGTCTCGTAAGTGCGCGAACAGCCCTGACAGTTTTTGTTTTGTGTGTGGTTAATTTACAAATCTCAAAAGCAGGGTTTCACTTGTTTAATTTGGAAAGCGTATGAACTTTATTTCGGTTGCAAAGTAGGCGATCAAAACAAAATCTGGGCTCCTCATGTATGTTGTTTCTTGTGCAAGATCTCTGAGAGGGTGGTTAAAAGGTACTCATTCTCCAATGCCTTTTGCGGTCCCGATTGTATGGAGAGGACAAAGAGACCACTCGACTGATTGCTACTTTTGTTTAACGAAGATAAGTGGACATTCCTCAAAAGCTAAACATGCGATTCAGTATCCTAATTTACTGTCAGCCATGCGACCTCTTTCACATTGTGGCGATTTGCCAGTACCAAAACTACCAAAGACATGGACTTTAGATGATGAACCTGATGATGACTCTCGTAATGAACATTTGGACAGACAAGATGACATGGATACACAGCTTTAACCACTTTCATCGGATGAACCTCACTTAATTTCTCAGTCAAAATTAAATGATCTTGTCAGAGAGTTGAATCTATCTAAAAATTAGGCTGAGCTCTTAGGTTCTAGATTTTAAAGGTTGGAACCTCTTACAAAAGACTGTAAAAGTATCATCATTTCGTAAGCGTCAGACACACTTCACATCGATTTCTCTATGGAAAGTAATTTATTGTATTGTAATGGTGTGAACACTCTCATGGAGGCACTTGGTCGACAGCACAATCTTAAGGAATGGAGGCTTTTTGTCGATTCATCAAGTTGAGTTTGAAAGCTGTACTAATGCACAACGGTAATGTTTATCCTTCAGTTCCGATTGCACATAAAGTTCATATGAAGGAATCATATGACGATATGCAGTTACTTTTGAAACATACTGACTATAGTGAACATTCCTAGCGTATCTGTGGTGATCTGAAAGTGATTGCACTTCTCCTCCGCTTACAGCTAGGATACACAAAGTTCTCTTGTTTCCTCTGCGAGTGGGAAAGCCGAGCAAGGGCAGTCATTATAAACAGAAAGAGTGTCCACTTCGACAAAATTTGGTCCCAGGACAGAGAAATGTTGCCCATCAACCCCTAGTAGATCTAGCAAAAGTTCTCTTACCAACTCTCCATATCAAACTTGGTTTGATGAAAAATTTTGTAAAAGCCATGAATAAAGACGGACCTGGATTTCTATATCTAAAACAGAAGTTCCCTAGAATCAGCGAAGCGAAAATCAAAGAAGGCATTTTTGCGGGCCCACAGATCAGAGAAGTGATGAAAGACATTGCATTTGATGAGTCTTTGAATGAGGTTGAAAGAACAGCATAGAAAGCTTTTAAAGGAGTGACTACGAATTTCCTCGGCAGCGTCAAATCAGAAAATTATGTTTCCCTGGTGGAGCAAATGCTTAGTGCTTACCAAACCATGGGTGTATGTAACATGTCTTTGAAAATGCATTTCCTGCACTTCCACCTGGACTTCTTCCCATCAAACCTGGGCGCTGTCAGTGATGAGCATGGTGAAAGATTTCATCAGGATATATCAACCATGAAAGGTACCAAGGAAGATATAACCCCACTATGTTGGCCAACTATTGTTGGACACTTATAAGAGAAGCCCCTAATACAGTTATAAGCAAAAATCAGCTGCAAAAACATTTTATGTAAGGTACTCTTTTTTTTGTACGATTAAATATACCAAAAAAGTAAGAAAATCTGTCAATTTTCATTTGCATTTCCATCGAAATTGGTGGGTGATAGAAAAATTCTGTTTTGAAATTCGTAATCAGTGTAAAAAGGTACATTGGAATCACAAATTCATTCGAAGGAAGTAAAAGAGTTCTATTTTGTTGTTCATTGTTATTATAAATAGTTTTTGTCTGTTCAGTTTTCTATAAATACAGATTTTGTTTTGGAATGAAAATTTAAAAATTTTAAAGAATCAACAAGAGAACTGGCTAAATTGGCTGATGCCGATGCCCCCAAAATGGCCGATTCTCCCGATGCCGATACCGATTAATCGGTACACCACTAGTCGTGACCGCTGACTTAAGTGCTTCCATCTTCAGAAGGAGAAAAGAATAACTGAACATTCACTAAAATTCTCTGCATCAAATTATTATTCATTTTCCCACAAACACTCTGATCTCTATCACTTACGGTACATATATTTCTCAAAAGTCAATAAACTGAGATATAGTTTGGGTTTGCGCTTTTAATGGTTACATAAATTAGATTAAACTGAAATGAGTTTCTTTGTCTAAACGCAATTATAAATCAGTGAAATTGTCGTAACCTAGCGATTAACCTAATTACAAGAGCAGAAACTACTGTAAAGTATTACACAAAAACACACACACACACACACACATATATATATATATATATATTAATATATATATATGTGTGTGTGTGTGTGTGTGTGTGTGTGTGTGTGTGTGTACAACGTTGGGAGTATCGTCGTTACTAGTAACGCCGTACGTAACGATGTCACTTTTTAAGTAGCTGTAGCGGTAACGCCGTTACTTTTGAGATGTAACGAAAATGGTACGGCACTACTTTTTAGAGCGACTTCAGTCGTTACTCACTACTCCGCTACTCGTTACTTCCAAACTGATCATTTGACTAGTATCATTTATTAGCTGTTAGCTCCTCCAAACAAGAAGGACCATCAGATGCCAATTTTGAAAAACTAGTGTTCCTGAAATCGAACAATACACACTTAAAAATCTGCAAGATTAGTTTTTTTTGGACAGGCCATTTTTTTTTATTTCAGTTTTTTTTTTTTTTTTTTGCCATATAGAATATAATATGGTATTATTAAGGCTTTTTTACTCTTTACTCTTTTCTTAACAGTAACGGTAGCGGTAACAGTAACGCGTTACTTTTTCATCGAAGTAACTGAAGCGGTACTTTTTATCAATGTAACGGTAGCGGTAACGCCGTTACTTATAGAAAGTAACGTGCCCAACTGTATATATATATAATATATATATATATATATCAGCCAGGCGGCAAAAATTCAAGTTCTGATTTATGAAATTCCGTCATACCGCGTTGCATCCTCAATCATCCGTGGAATAAAACTTTTCACACCTTTTTAAACACAACATTCAAATAATTTGTTATTTACGTAAAAAGTTGTTTTACTCAAAATAAATAATGTTTTCAAGCAATCTTTTTCCTTTTTTATTTTTAAAATAATGTTAGTACGAAAATAACGTTTATTCAAGAGTTTATTTTGTGTAAATAAATTGATATGATATTATATACAAAATAATTAATTAGTTATTTAATTTTAATTGCAAAAGACTAATTATAATGCTTGGAGACGTTTAATTTCAAAATGTAACTCATTCAAAAATTAAGTTTCTTTACATTTGAATTATTTGTAAAAATAAGTAAATTAATTAATGAAAATCACCGATTCTTTCATGTGATGGCAATTACCATTCTAGGTTACATATATATATATATATATATATATATATATATATATCATACATGGGCTGAGGCCTGGCCTCGGCCTCGAGGCCAGCCTCGGGCATATTTTTCAGGCCTTGGCCTCGAGGCCAGCTGAACAGTGGAAAGGCCTTGTGACTTTCGTGAGGTCGTAGGGAATCCTGATTTGTTTTGCTCTGTAATTTTCAACCCCCGGTAGCGTTGGGGTGGAGATTCGTCATGTGGGCGCGCTCGGGGAGGATATTCTTCAGCTGAGGGCCATGACCTGACAGATGACCGTATGTGGCGGTATACTTTGATAAATATTATTCAGACAGATGACTAGTCAGGCGGCAGTCTTTGATAAATACTATTCAGTTAGGTGACCAACGGATAAGTGACAGGTCACTGTGACGTTAGGTACATAAATATTATATATGTCGCGGTATATAAATGTTATTCAGTCAGTCGGCAGTAGCCCAAATGACTTACTGTAGCAAAACTAGTGTGGGAAAGCAATCTATCAGTTGGTCATCAATTGAACTGAGCTCATATAATGTGTTTGTGTTATTTATATGCATAAACTATTGTACTGCATCTATTTCTATAACAAGAAAGTAGGCCAAACTAGAGAAGAATACCACCTGGTATATTAATAACTGTCTACTAGCGTCGATAATTTTGTTCTTCGTCCGTCTTAAATTGTAATATAGAACTTCTAAATAATATGATTTGAAATGAATATACAGTATAGTGTCGGATGCAAACAATAATTTTGCTAATACCGGCATTATAACAGATGTAAATTGTTATATTGTTTGCAAATAATTTTTTCTGTCTCTTTCATTTACTTTAATAATATAAAGTGTTATACATATAACTTTAACTTTAGTACAGTATAGTGTCGGATGCAAACAATAATTTTGCTAATATCGGCATTATAACAGATATAAATTGTTATATTGTCTGCAAATAATTTTTTCTGTCTCTTTCATTTACTTTAATAATATAGTGTTGTACATATAACTTTAACTTTAGTACAGTATAGTGTCGGATGCAAACAATAATTTTGCTAATATCGGCATTATAACAGATGTAAATTGTTATATTGTTTGCAAATAATTTTTTCTGTCTCTTTCATTTACTTTAATAATATAAAGTGTTATACGTATAACTTTAAAACTGTCTGATAATGGATAATATCAGGTGCAAATATATTGTTGAATCAAATTACATATATAACATGTTGAAATATCAGGTGCAAATATATTCTTAATATTATCGTTATTATATTATTATTGTATATATAATTATATAGTAATGGCATACCTATAGGCCTACCGTACATCAGAAACATTTTTCACACACAATACAAGCTACAATTACATTAATGATCTTTGGTAGACCTTAAGACCACAATATATTCTTAATATTATCGTTATTATATTATTATGGTACAGTATATATAATTATATAGTAATGGCATGATATAAACTTCATACCTATAGGCCTATTGTACATCAGAAACATCTTTCACATACAGTACAAGCTACAATTACATTAATGATCTTTGGTAGACTTTAAGACCACAAGTTCTATTGTCAAGATACATAAAAATGCAAAACTTAAAAAAAATAAGACATCTCCAAATGTAGCTCTGTTCGCAATGTTCGCTAGAGTCACTAATAACACTGACCAACAAGTATTTTTCATCAGCTATAATTATGGGTGGGCTAGACAGCTGTTGGGACTCTGATTCCAAATCTGTTTTCGGTTTTCCTTTAGCACGTCTATTTTTCGAGATGAGACCGATCATAATATATATAATAAATATAATATACGAGGGGCGGTCAGAAAATAAGTTTATACGGCGTATAATTTCGTAATTAAAGGACCTGCATTGATTGTTTGTAACAGGTGAATTCATTAATCATTGTTGGCAACACTGCACGTCGATTCGGCTGCCATCTACCGTACATTGGTTATATGAGTCAGCTGAACATGGCGGCTCGACTGGAACAGTACCCTACCCTACGGAGCAGTCCAGGACGTTTACGTTTAATGGCCGCTCATAAACGCTCCAGTGTTGAACAATAGGCAGCTGCATTGATTGTTGTGCCTTTTTTCATGAAGTCTGCGAGCAAAACGCCTTTATGATCCCAAAACATGATAACCATCACTTTGCTCGCGGACCTCAAAATCTTGAACTTCTTTGGTCGCGGGGACCCAGGGTGTTTCCATTCCATGCTGGCACGTTTTGTTTCCGGAGTACCGTGATGAACCCATGTCTCGTCTCCTGTAACAATGTGCTCGAGAAATTCTTGACCACTGACAGACTCGGAATATCGTTGCAGAAATGACAGGGCACTGTTCCAGTCGAGCCGTCATGTTCAACTGACTCATATAACCAATGTCCGGTAGATGGCAGCCGAATCGGCGTGCAGTGTTGCCAACAATGATTAACGAATTCACCTGATACAAACATAATCAATCTAGGTCCTTTAGTTAGGAAATTATACGCCGTGTAAACTTATTTTCTGACGGCCCCCCGTATGTAAAAATAATATAATATATAATACTATACATACACAATATACTGTATAATATGCGTCCTTTATACATGTAGTGGAGTATTTTGTCGTTGCAGCTTAGGTGTAGGTTTTTGCTTTACCGTTTCTGTATCCTCGTGTATGGCATTTTGTCGTTTCAACTTAGGCTTTCCGCAGGTTGTCTTGTGGTATTTTAGGTGAGAGCAGTTGCTGGCCACAAATTTGCAAACGTTGCACATGTACACCCTTTTATTCTTTGGCGTAACAGTCACATGTCTAGTTGTGTGTTGTGTTTTGTTTCGTTTTGTGTCGCCCACTTACACATTTTATTTTTTTTAGGTGATTTACATCAACCACTCATCGATCATCATGCTTCGAAAGTGTAAAAATCACCCCGACCACTTCTGTTACGTGTGCGACTCGTTCGCGGCTAAATCACAACGGCGTACAATCACGATGGAACTTCGGAAAACTTACCGGTTATACTTCGGCTGTCCACTAGGCGACCAGGATAAGGCACGGGCGACACATGTTATCTGTACCGCTTGTTCGAGTGGATTACGCGAGTGGTTGAACCAAAGGAAAAAGTCGATCCCGTTCGCTATACCCATGATATGGAGGGAGCCGAGAGACCACCATGGCAATTGTTACTTTTGCAATGTTAACATAACTGGATTCTCCGTGAAGAACAAGCATAACATCGTTTATCCGAACGTAGACTCCGCGATCAGGCCGATCCCTCACGATGACACGATGCCGGTACCTCCACAGCATGGGTCGGTACCTTTTCATCGCCGCCATCTCATCGCCGCCGACTCATCGCCGCCGACTCATCGCCAGCCAACTCATCGCCGATCCAACTCATCGCCGATCCAACTCATCGTCAGTCAACTCATCACCAGAAAAATATAGATGTATACACAATATACACAATGGAAATTATAAATATTTTTATATTTTGAATATTTTGATAATATAAGATTCTATATTCTAAATTTTCTATATTATTAATTAATAACTAGGAAAACCAACCAACTTTACTTTATTAACATGTTTTTCTTCTAGAGAAAGCTGGCAACTTTACTTAAGCTTGAAAAAGATGTTAGTATCTTATATTCTGTTAAGCTTTCTACTGTTAAACTTCAGAAACCCTTCAAGATGGAGCATATTTCCAGCCAGCGAGGCAGAGAAAAATTTGCCAACAATAATAAATAATAAATAAATAATTTAATAAATAAATAATTTGCCAACAATAATAAATAATAAATAAATAATTTAATAAATAATAAATAATATAATGATTAATCATCTTTTCCTTTCCTAATCACTTTATTTTTTTTACTATTATTTGCGTTGTTTTATGAGCCATACTGGCGATGAGTTGGATCGGCGATGAGTTGGATCGGCGATGAGTTTGGCTGGCGTTGAGTTGGCGGCGATGAGTCGACGGCGATGAGATGGCGGCGATGAATCGTCCCATCCCCCACAGCATGGACTCGATTCTTTAGAATACGAAAGGGAATCCGACGAAGATGCGATTGGCGGAGATGCGGGACCTTCGGCCGATCTTGACTACACACCTGACGAAGAGCAATCTGAGCCGGAGAGGCTTACCCAAAACGAGTTGAATGACCTCATTAGAGACCTAGCCCTCTCCAAGGAGAAATCAGAACTTCTCTCCACGAGACTCAAGCAGAAACACTTACTTGAGAAGAACGTCCGAGTGTGTCACTATCAAAACCGAAACCATGATGTGGCGACATTCTTTACAGTAGAGATCCGCTCTGCTATTGCTATGATATCAATGGACTTTTCGAGAACTTGTCACAGGTACACACACCATCTGAGTGGCGCCTTTTCATTGATTCCTCACAGCGAAGCTTGAAAGCGGTTCTCCTGCATAACGGGAACTTAAAGCCGTCCATCCCGATCACCCACTCCGTTCATCTAAAGGAGACTACGATAACATGAATATACTACTCGAAGCACTCCAATATAGCACTCATCAATGGAATATCTGTGGTAATCTCAAAGTCAATGGTATGTTAATGGGCATGCAAGGAGGGTTCACGAAATACTGTTGTTTCCTATGCCTATGAGAGAACCGTGCTACCGCGGATCATTACATCAGACGTGACTGGCATCAAAGAAGCACATACAAGCCAGGAACGGGCAGTGTCCAGTGTGTTCCTTTAGTTGATCCAAAGAAGATTTTCCTTCCACCTCTCCGCATTAAACTCGTTTTAATGAAAAGTTTTGGGAAAACGATGAGTAAGGCGAATTCGAGAGAGGGTTTCGATACCTTGTTGAGAAATTTGTAAATATCAGTGCCGCGAAATTGAAGGAGGGAATCTTTGTGGGGCCCCAAATCAGGGAGGTTCTGCAGGATGAAGACTTTGAAGAAAGCCTCAATGCCTTAGAACTAAAAGCATGGCAGGCTTTCAAATGGATTTGTGGAAACTTCTTGGGTAACCACAAGTCTCCCACATACAAAGATGGAGTTCAGAAACTGCTCGATGCATATCAAGAAATGAGCTGTCGCATGTCCTTGAAAATATATTTTTTACATTCACATCTAGATTTCTTTCCCAAAACCTTGGCGCGGTGAGTGACGAACATGGGGAACGCTTCCATCAAGACATCCAGTCAATGGAAAATCGCTACCAAGGTTTCTGGAACGAAAGTATGCTGGCAGACTACTGCTGGATGTTGTACCGCAACGATCCGAACAAGGTTTACAAAAGAAAATCGTACTCGCAACGTTTTTAGGTTGGTGTACATTTCTTGTTATGAATAAAGTTGTACTTTTACGATAGATTATGCTGAAGTTAACACTAGTCATATTTCGATAACTAGATGTGCTAGAGGAAAACCAAAAACAGATTTGGAACCAGCGTACATGGTCTAGAAAAGTGTGTATAATCTTTGATGAGAGAAAAAAGTTCGATTTTGTCGACCAGTGTAATTGTAGCCATTCAGAAATTATACGATCAACACTCAGTGAGTTAGTACACTCTTGAAATACAAGGTGTTTCAGGTCGACCCAAGAAATATGGAAAAGAAACACTTCATATTAGCTACGGAATTACGATGACAAACGTCAAATACAAACTACAAATTCCGCCAATTTGTAGTTTGTATTTGTTTATTTGAAGTTTGTCATAGTTATTATTTTGCTAGATCATCTTCACATCATAACTTTCCATGTTATCATAAATACTTGAAATATTGCAGGTATATTAAAATGAGAAATAAGAACTGCATGAAATGAGAGATAAAAAGTTATTGGGCTAATGTATGGTGTCCAGGAAATCTTGTTCTGGCAACTGTGTCTGAATGTGTCACCCCCGGCAAATGTAAACACACAGCGTATCGGTGTTGTGGTGTGGCCGCATGTGATAGATGAACGTGCTTAATGCTTAATAATTCCCTTTTATTAGGTAAGTGAAATGAACTATGTCTTCGTTTATTAACTTTGAGAAGAATCTTGCTTTTCCTTATGGATTTCAAAAAAAGAAGAGATACAGGCTAGTGTGAGGCTATGGTAGGTTACCTTTGGAAGAACTTTAGGCCTAGGTGAGGCTAGATTGTTGAGCCTTCCAAAAGCATGGAGGAGCTTATTCGTAAAAGATTTCGAAGTGAGTATCTGCACCCAGAGGTGCAAATACCACATTCGTTATTTGTATCCGAATATCACACCTATGGGTGCAAATCCCTTCAGCCTAACAATCTTAAGGCTTCGTGAGGCCTTCCATAAAAAGGCCTCGGCCTCGAGGCCTTTGAAAAATGTATGTCCTCGGTCTCGTGGATTTCTGAAGGCCTCGGCCTCGGCCTCGTCCCCCATGCCTGATATATATATATATATATCAGGCGCGTGCGGTGAAGCTAGCGATCGGGTACGCTGCTGCCAATATATATATATATATAATTTTATTATGCAAGAATTTTCAAGAAATAACGATGATATAAACTATAATAAAGTATGACCTTGGTACGGTAGTAACGGTACTTATCAAATCTGGATGATGGGGTGGACACTGGATACGGTATAGGGTGTCCATAAATGATTACCCTGATTGAAGCATGCTATAACTTTTAAATAAACACTCTTATTCAAACACAGTTTTAATCATAAGTAGATAAACATGCAAAGTTTTGATACATAGTTAATGAACTTAATAAGCTTCCACATGTGCACCCCTAGTGGCACGTTAAATGTCTAAACCAGTGCTCTTCAACCTTTTTATGCTTACCGCCCACTTTTGTAACTTTTGAATCTCTGTATCGCCCACCAAAATTAAAAATGCAAAAACTCAAACTAAAAGTTATATACCCTGCATAAAACAATAAAATTAATTGCAATTACCTTTAGATTAATGAGATCTTTCGCCCACTAGTGGGCGGTACCGCCCAGGTTGAAGAGCACTGGTCTAAACGGTATTCACACTCACGCCACACATTTTCCAACATTTGTTGGTTAACTGTTGCAATTGCATCCGTAATGCGTTCTCGCAATGTCCTGATATCTGGAACAACTGTTGCATAAACCAAATCTTTAACATGACCCCAGAAAAAGAAATCCAGCGGGGTAATGTCTGGTGATCTTGGGGGCCATGGGATTGGCCCGTCCCTGCCAATCCATCGATTTGGATCCATGTCTTGAATCCTATTTCTATCGTCCTCGTTAACAACCTTACCGCCTATTTTAGTATCGTCCGCGAATTTTGACACGTTACTAGTCAATCCTACATCTATGTCGTTAATGTAAATTACGAATAGCAATGGGCCTAACACTGAACCCTGTGGGACACCGCTACCTACATCTAACCACCCTGATTCATTGCGTGAGATAGATTTTCCAAATCTTTATATCCAGTTTTACTCCATACACTTTTATCAATAGCAAAAAGCAGACAAGGCCAGCAAAATAAAACATTTTTTTCCTTGCAACCTGCTAACCAGCTCACTTTACTGTAAGATGAAAAGTGAAATCTTCTGGTGAATTTGGCTTTGATTTGCATTAAATTCAGTAAATCAGGAGTAGGCCTATCTGCATTCTTGAATGTAAGTTTCTCTTCATACGATTTCGATGAAAATGTAGTTTCGTTAATTTTACATATTAAACATTCACTTTCTTGTTCATTCATGACTGCACCTAAAATGGTACTAATTTAACGTAAACTAAATGCAAAATTTAAAATGATTTGAATGACACAACCACTTTCTTTCACCCACTATATAAAACTACGCTGAAACACTCCAGCGTATCCCAGGACATTTTTCGGCCAATAGTAAGGCAGTATTTGTGAAGCCCCGCCCAGCACTTAAGGATCATATTCCTATGCAAGTACATTCTATGCTCAGAGCGTACCTTGTAAGAAAGCACATGAGGAAACAAGGAAGTTTCACTTAATTTTACTTTGTATTGCTTAAGTATACTGAATAAATTATAAAATTTATTGGTATTTATAATAGCATTTTATCAATATTTAAAAAAATTTAAATTTTTAAATTTAAAAAAAATTGGCTACTGGGTTTGCGTACCCAGTGTGCACGCCTATGTTATATATATATATATATATATATATATATATATATATATATATATATATATATATATTGTTATGTATAGGAAAAATGTAATAAGGTTAATTAATTACTGGTTATAAATTAACCAAAAAACAAAACTGATCATGCAAAAACGATACGAATTTGTATGAGTAAAAAATAAAAATGTAATAATTTTAAGATTGATTTCATGTTTTGCGAATATTAAATTACTTTACTCTTAGGACTGAAGTGGACCAGAGGTTAGCGTAGAAGTGTGTAAATCAAAAAACGAACGGTTGTTTATACCTCAAGGGTGAATGATTGCTCAAAGGTGTTTTTGTTTACCCTTTGGTTTCGCCTGAGGAATATCCTCGAGAAAAGATTTTAAATTTTAATTAAAAATTTCTTTAGAAAGTCCGGGCATAAGTGTAACGAACTTAAAATTAGAAGAGAGAATTAGTGTCTCGAAGCTTTACATAAAGCGGGTCCCGTGAAGATCCTCTGTCTAATATGAAACAAAATTGGATTAAAATTCCTTTTGAACTTAATTGATGTTCGTACCGAAAAATATTGTGTGTGGCATAACGTACCATTGTTCCCCGATTTAAGCATAAATTATCCGAAAAGTAAACGGGTTGGCTTAAAAATAAAATAAGACGTATAAAATATATATACTGTATATTGTGTTAACTTTAAATAGTATGAGTGCGTTATCTTAAATTTTGGTTACAAGGATTTAATCTTCGCAGAAGAGGATATTTATCACTGTCAAAAAGGAAGTTGTTGGTTAGCCGATCAGCCCATCCTGATCGAGCAAGCCGGCGGCACGCAGGTAACCGATCGCCCTCTCCGGAGTGGACCAGAGGTTCAACGCACTAGTGATGTCGTGTTGTGTTCTATGTTATACTAGAGCAGTACAGTCTGTCATAATGTGTTCAATTGTTTGTGGTGTGTCCTGGCAAATGTGGCAGGTGTCGTCTGTGGAGTTGTCTAGTCTGTGTTTATATGTCTGTAAGTTGGGGTGATGTCCACATCGGAATCGTGCTAAGTTAACTCGATCCGATCTGCTCAGGCTGGTCTCTGGCCTGTCAATGGGTGGCGGCTTCGCACCTAGGACCGCATTCTGACCGTGTCGTGTCAGTGCTTTGTGGGTTAGGTGTGTGTGTATGTGTTTTCTGTACTGTGTGATGTCTGTGGGGCGTGGTATGGAATGGAGTATTTGGTTATAATGTCTCTCTGGTGTTACCTTAATGGTGCGAGGTGTTGGTGCATGATTGTACATGTAGTGGCAAGGGTGTTGTGGTTTAGTTGTCGCTGCTGCCATGAACTGTGTTCTCCTCATGTCTAAGTGTTCCCCAACTTTCAGTATTTTTGTTTCTGCGTGCAGGTGTTCTATTGGTGTTGTTTGAGTGCATCCTGTAATGATACGAAGTGCATTGTTTTGTATTGTCTGTAAGGTGTTTATGTGTGTGTTTGAGATAATGGGTGCCCAGCATGGGATAGCATAGTCCATAACTGAGCGAATATATTGTTTGTATATGAATGATGTTGTTTCCTGCTGGTGTCCAAAGTTTGTGCCTGTTAGTACCGTAAGAGTGTTAAGTCTTGACGTACATTTGTTTTTAATGTCCTGAATGTGGTTTGCAAAAGATAATGATGTGTGACCCCAAGTATTTTGGTCCTTTGAGTGTGTGGAATGTTGGTGTTGTTTAGTGTAAGCTGTGGAGTTACCTGGTGTTCTTTTGTGTTGCTTGTAAGCAAGGTGATGGTTGATTTTGTGGGCGCTACTTTGAGTCTATTGTGTGTGAGCCAGTCTTGTATAGTTTATGTATGTTTGTAGGTTATTTGTAGCGGTGTCGATGTTGTTGTGGGTGGATGTTAGAGTGATGTCATCTGCATATGATGATAAGGTAAGCTTGTTATCTATGGGTGTTGGAATGTCATGCATGTATAAGTTGAAGAGTGTTGGTGAGAGAACAGAGCCTTGAGGGACCCGTTCGGAAAAAGCTTGTTTTTGGATGACTTGCCATTAAATGTGACATGTGAGTATCTTCCTGAAAGATAGTTGCTCATCCATCTTTTAGTGTTATTGTGCATGTTTGTGTTTAGTATTTTGTTTATGAGAGGGAAGCGTGGGATAGCATCAAATGCTTTACTAATGTCTATTGTTGCTAATAGTGTACGTTGAGCTGGTCGTCTGGAGTTGATGCCATCCATGATGTGCTGCGTGAGGTTAGTGAGTAATGTTGTGGTTTGGTTTGAGTAGTGTAATAATTTTACCTTGTTTCCATATGTCAGGAATAATACAGTATTGGTATGAATATGTGCTGATATTTGTGAGAGCTAGTATTCCCTGTGGGCCCAAGTGTTTAAGGTGTATGTTAGATATGTTGTCTGGTCCAGTAGCCTTCGAATTAATGTTTTTGATGATCTTGGTGGTCTGGTCTGTATTGAAGGGTGTAATGGTCTTGTCGAGTCTGTAGGTTTTCTTGTGTCTTGCTGTTTATCTGTCTGCGTGTTTCTGGTTGTTGTCTCTGTTTAAGTGACTTATCTTTGCGTAGTGATTAACTAGAATGTTAGTTTGTTGTGTATATGTTGGGATATTATTTTGGCTGCGACAGATAGCCGCGTGTGAGGTGTGAATGCCGCTGTTAGAGTGGGTAATGCTGTTTATAGTCTTGTATAGCATGGATGTATCTGTGGAGTGGTTTAGTGTTGTTATGAATTCCTTAAAAGTTTCTGTTTGTTTTTCTTTGAATTTGTTGTTTATTTCTGTGTTGAGCTGTTGCATCTGCTGTTTTATGGTTTCTGTGTGTGGTGTTTGTGTGTTATGTTTGAGGTTGTTACGTTACCTTATGAGGTGGGCTATTTCTCTAGTGTAATTTGGGTTGTATTTCCTAATGTTGCCCTCGGGTATGTATTTGTTTGCATTATTGATGATCTGATTGAATGTCTTGAGTGTTGTATTGATGTTTATGATGGGTGTGCTGTTTAATGTGGTGAATTGTTCCTCAGTCTGTATTTTGAACTGTTCCCAATCAGCTTTCTTGTAATTTCTGTAAGTGTGCCTAAGGCTGTTGGGGCAGAGTGTAGAACGTGTTGTAATGATGATGGGCAGGTGGTCTGATGACAGTTGTTTTTCTGTTCTCCAGTGTCTATGTGTTGCTAGTGAGGGGGAACAGAACGTTATGTCTGGGGAGGAGTTTGAGTATCCTGCTTGATGTGGTATGTGTGTATGTTCTTCTGTATTGTTAAGAATGAAGAGGCTGTTTAGTTGTGTGGCTAAGTTGGCGGCTCTAGTGTTGCTTTGGTTGTGCAGGTACAATTAGTGTCTTTAGCGTTGAAGTCTCCTCCTAAAATGAGATTAGTGAGAGAGGCCAGATTGTGTAACTGTGGATTGTAATTGGCTGGCACCTGAGGTGAACTATCTGGTGCGATGTAAATGTTGATTAGTGTGGTGTTGTGTTTTGCGCGTGTTTTAATGTTAACTGCCTGTATTTCTATCGTGTTATCTGCTTGGATTGTGTTTGTAATGTTTTGGGTGGCATCAGTGTAGCTAATGCTTTTACGTATGTAAGTGATGAGTCCATCCCCGTGACCCCCAGTACGATCTTGACGGATCGCCGTGAAGTCAGGGAAGTAGGTAAAAAGGAAGTAGGTAAACATTGTAACTAAGGTATGCATTAAACATTATAATTCGATTGGTCAAATAACCAAATAGGATTCAACTAATTCTATGAAACTGTCATGTACCTAGCTAATACGGTCAAAGGGCCGGGTAGAGAACCAACGGTTACTCTAAAGATAACTCAATAAAAATTGTAGTATGTATGCGTTTATTCATTTCAATGATCTTGCGTATTACAATATGGCTGGATTCAGTTAAATAACTACAAATTGTAGATTAAAATTGTCTAACAGTCAAATTTAAAGTGTTTGTGCATTTTACTTAATTGTCTTATTATGAAGTATCATTCTTCAACAAATCTTTATTACTGTCAAAAATTTAATTTTGCATTGTAATTGGTTTAGAAAGTCTGTGGTGAATATATTATTTTTGTAAAAGGTTTTATAATTATCCCCCTACACGAATTGACAGAGAAATAAAATATATAATCAGTAGGTTGAATCTATATGATGTGGTTTAAAGGAAAACAGACTAAAATAAAAGTATAATTTACACCTTAAAAATAAAGTATAAAACCACGTCATATAACAATATATAAAGCACCGTAAAAGTACTGTTTTGAATTATAATAACTGTGAACATATTTCATGCACACTTTTTTAACGCTTCTCGTCGAACAACAAAGTTAAGCGACATTGGACCAGAAAATTACGTTGGATGGGAGACCGTCCTCTGCGTCTACATTTTGTAACTACCCGTGTTTCGGATCCCACGTAAAGTAGTAGGTCCCCTTCGTCATATGCCCTTAGATGTTGCGAACTAGGTTAGACAATAAAGCTTAAATATGTATTTAGCATTTCAGGCTATTTATTTGTTTCTAGCAAGCATTTTTTTTAATGCACTTTCTAGTATTAGAAATAGTGATGCGAGGTTTTTTTTGGAGAGGGTTTTTTTTCTAAAGAACGACCCCCTGATGAACACAATTATTTAATTACATATCAGTTAATATTTTAATATACTGTAGCTTATCATGGTATGGCTGGGATTTTGGATATGGCATACTTTCATGTTCCTGATTGCTCCTACCGATTTAAAACGTAAAAGAGAGTTGAAAATATTTGATATCCTTTAGTATAGGGCAGAGGTTGCCAATAGGCAGTCCGCGCTCCGAATCCGACGCCGACGGATTTTATACGCACCGTCGGGAATAAACCCATACTCTGACTATAGGACCTATTTTAAAATATAGGCAAACTTACACATTTCGAGAGAAGCAAAATCAAACTTTTCCGATTTTTTGTAAAGTTTAAATTTAATTTTCATTCAGGAGATTAAAAGTGGTGGTTTGAAATTGATTTCGGGATAAATAGTGTTAGTCACATTATATAAACACCAAAGACCGAAAAAATGTGAGTAGCGAACCTTGGTAGAGTTACAAAAACGGTGCTATGGCGTCTGCGCCAAAATACGTTTGTTTTCTGTCGTTTAGTTTGGGTCAAATCGTACCTTTCGATTGTGCTTAGTTTTTAGGCTCTATGAACCCATCTGAGAGCTCAACTAACCTAACCTAACCGAACTTTCTCTAATATAGAAGTAAAATGATGTTTCTTTCGTTTGGCCCAAACGAAACGATATAAAATAAACACATTTTGGCTAATAAGTTAAATTTTGGCGAAAACGCCGTAACCCGACGATCTCTGTTCTAGGTCCTAGGCCTAATATAAAATTATTTATAACACCAGTATACAAGTAAATTGCTGTTTGAATAGGGTTGCCAGATTTTTCAAATGCCCATGCGGGACAATCGTTAGGTCAACTGTATGTCCTTGACGATTGGCTAGGTTACGTCGTGATATTTTCGTTAGTTAGCCTTATAAAGCTAACTAAAGAAGGCTGGGGGCCCTGATCTTCGGGTGATCCAAATATTTAAAATGATATACAAGGTGGCCCAAAAGTCTGTTACCCTGACGCATTTATTCACATATTTATTTGTTTTGTATGTTTATTATAGGTTTTATAGGTTTATAGTTATTAATTTGTGTTATTTAAATTTCATTTTAGTTAATATTTACCTTTTTAATTTTAGATGGCATGTCATCCACCTTATAAATGGACTACTGAGCAACGAGTATTAATGATAGCTTGAAAGCCCAAATCATAGCAGCTTTTCAGAAATTTACCCTGGCGTTGTGCGAGTCCATCTGCTTATCGATTCTTGAATGATACCAAGCCTGTATTGATTACCAAGGTCATCATTTTGAACACCTTGACTGATTCTTGACTGATATGTTTTTGGTTATGTTAGAATTATGTCAATAAACATGTTCGTTAAATCTTTTTAACTAATAATAATAATACCAAAGGATAAGCAGTCTATTCCAAACTATTTTGAGGGGGTGAGGGTCAACAAACTTTTGGGCCACCCTGTATATTATAAACATGCAAAAACACCGCGCGTGCCCAGAGAGAGAAAGCTTTAAGAAACTATAATAGATACTGTCATTCACAACAAAAAAGTAATAGATTCTTCATTCATACCCCAAAAATGAAAAAATATGGGTCGGGAAAGTTGCGTATTTATGTGAAACGTACTGTGTGAAATTTTTGTAATCGTACGGCTATAATTAAATTGTACACACCGAACTCAAAGTTTTTAAACATTGACAAAATTACTAAAATTTCACCATTTTTATTTTCAGTTTATTTTTGGACACGTACTGTGTGAAATTTTTGTAATTTTGTAATTTAATTTAATAAAAATGGCGAAATTTTAGTAATTTTGCCAATTTTTAAAAACTTTGAGTTCAGTGTGCACAATTTAATTATAGCCGTACGATTACAAAAATTTCACACAGTACTTTTCACATAAATACGCAACTTTCTCGACCCCAAGCATTTTGAAATTCCAAAAAATTTTTTTCACTCCACCCTAGTAATATATATTTAAAAATGCTTTTAATGCATTCTTTAATCGCCTTCATTATTTTGTCTTACACCAAGCAATTCAACTTTTATCATTAGGAGTCTGGAATAACCCAGTTGCGTTAATAACACACATTTAATTGCTGAGCGTGTTCATACATGGTTTTAATTACAACTGAGTGCAAAATATAAGCGCTATAACACGTCCGTAATTACATATATTTTATAAAGAAAATTATTTTTGTTTTTTATAGCGTTATCCAATAATACGCGCTTATAGAAATATATTACCAATTCATGTTTATGCTAAGTACATTTTAAAACACATTTTGACGTAAACATAACTTTATATATACGCTTAATATATTAATTATATATATATATATGCTTAATATATTAAAAACAGATAAGAACTCAATTCGAGATTCACATGATACCATTTTTCAAAGTGAAAATATTCTTGCTTGAAAATGAGAAAGACCAACCTCTCTGCATAATAAACAAATGTAGTGTCTCTGAATCCTGTATACACACACACACACACACACACACACACACATATATATATAATATATATTATATATATATATATATATAATTTATACTGCATAATTAAATTAATTATAAGCCCCTAAAGGATTCACATACTTTATCCAGTTGAGAGCATTCCTATATGATGGTGCATTAATTACTTCCTTTTCGTATAACAGCCAATAACATGCCAAATTTCATTCATGTTTACCCTTTCTTTACAGTTGAACACTCGTTTCAAAAGTCATTTCCAACTCATTTCATTTAATGGTGAAATCATTAAATAATTACGTTACTTTCTTTCCCTCATGTATACACTGAAATAAATTCTTGTTAGGTCAATATTTTAATTCAAAATCATGTTTAAAGTGATTATATTGTTTTAAAATTGAATAAGAATGTGTTTGCATTGAAAAAAGTATTTTTTAAAGCTAGTTTGAAGATTCGGCTATCGAGAGTCTTTTTTTTTCAGTACAAACAAATTCTTATTCAATTTTAAAACAATATAATCAAATTTAAAAGTTTATTTTGAATTAAAATTGTAGTTTAACAAATATTTCTGTAATTTATTCTTCTGTTTATTTTAACTTTTCATTTTTATTCTTATTACATCTTCTACTGCTCCGTTTATTCTTTTAATAAAATTACAAATAAGATGTAATTTAAAAAGAAAAATCATTCTAACAATGATCCGTCCATGACTGACTTTGCTCACGTTTTCTAATTTGATGGTGCACTCTTTTGCCACATTCAAAATAAGCCGTTCTCTTCAATTTTACATTAGCCAGATTCAATTCACGATCTCAAAGGACTCGTCTTCGAAACAACTGTCGTTTATTAAACGTTTTAAAGACGTTTTCTAAACGTATTTTTGTTTGCTGCGGTCTTTTCGATGTTCATTTTTCGAGAACAGTTTTCGCATCACGCATGATAGTACAGTCATTCGGCTCCTCAATTCCAGAGAAATGAAACTTCTAAGTAGAGAATACAGATTTACTGAAACAGTTTGGAGTTAAAGTACTAGAAACTAAAACTCGCAGGACGTGCTGGCTAATCAGATTCTCGAATAAGGACAAAGGATATAAAAAAATGGGTTCCACTTAAGCAAACTAGAAAGTCTATTCTTATAGGCAAAATTCCTCGACTCTGAATACGAGTATGAATCAGTGTATAGAGAATGTTCCAGGAAACAGATGAACTAATTTAATCTAAAATGTCTTCTAACATACAGTGTGTGTGTGTGTGTGTGTATATATTGTAAACGGTGATAATATTATGATGAAAAGTACGCACAGAGGATTTTTGTCGTACTTTATGATAAGGCTGTTCCTTCTTTCCTAAAAACTTTTAATTAATCGTTATAAAACTGAGAAGTTTTCTTAGCCAAAATTTGTAAAAAACAACTCGTAATAAAAGGTCGAAAGAAGATTAAAAACTCGTATAAAGAAAAATATTCAAAGTTTCAAATCTGAAATACTGTATTTTTAATCAGGATTTCAAATTGTTATCTGGAAAAGTCACGTGTTTACTGAGCTAAAATTGAAATTTACTCAAATGGAATTTTTCCCTTTGTATACGTTTCAGCCATTTGTTTATCTTTTATCTGTCAAAATTTCCTTTCCTTTTCTTTATTTATTTTTATCTGTTACGAAGTTTTGTGTTGTACATCTTTTTTTTTCTAGTTTTAAGGTTCTATTTTTTATCTCTCTCTCTCTCTCTCTCTCTCTCTCTCTCTTTCTCTCTTCTCTTACTCCACCTTTTGTTGATTTTATTTCTCTCTTTCCTCTTGCTCGTCCTTTCACCGTATTTTTTGTATTGTTTGGCAAGTGATGGACATCTTCATAATCCTGAAATAAATTCATCTCTCTCGAATAAATTGCGAAATTATCCTTCGCATCAAATACTTAAAATAATATAATATAAAATTTCAAGAGAGAATAAACGCGGAATTCCAGTATTGAATTCTGCCCTTATTTATTTATTCTCTAATCCTAAACATGGAGCTGGAGAAAACGTTTTACGAGTGCCGTACGAGCGTATAAACGCATGTGCGGGGAATTCATTCAATTTATATGTACAAATACTGCGCGAGTTATTTGCATTTCAGTAAGTTTGAAAAATGGCAAAACAAAAGACACGAAGGAGAAAAAGAACAAACCAAAAAGGAAAGATCTTAAATTGTTTTTTACTAACGAATGTCACTGAAAGCCGTGAAATGCTTTAGGAGAGAAGTTTGGGTGTTATATCCTCGCAATGTGACGTGACAAAATGTAGAAAGTAAACGCTGTACAAATTTGGACACTTGGGGAGAAAGACCGTCTGCAACGAACGACATAATATATCTTAGTTTCTGGTAAACTCTCTTTCGTCACAGAACAGTAACATACCCTTCAAAAAAAATATATATAAAAAAAAAAAATATATATATATATATTTTTTAACTGCAAACAACACACAGTATAATTAATGTAAAGAACGACGCTTGTATAGAAGAACGTTCCGCACAAGATGAGGAGGGAGAACGAACAAATGAAAAATGAGGTAACCACCCGGGAATCGAACCCAGGATCTTCCGATTGCCGGTCAGATATGCTATCCACTACACCATGGGCCTCGATTGATCAGAAGTCGTAATTCTCCTACATCTTGTGCGGAACGTTCTTCTATACAAGCGTCGTTCTTTACATTAATTATACTGTGTGTTGTTGTTTGCAGTTAAAATGTATATATGTGCGGCATGCGGAAGGTGCCCCCTTAGGGCATTGGTTTCTGCTCGTATGTAGGAGAATTACGACTTCTGATCAATCGAGGCCCATGGTGTAGTGGATAGCATATCTGACCGGCAATCGGAAGATCCTGGGTTCGATTCCCGGGTGGTTACCTCATTTTTCATTTGTTCGTTCTCCCTCCTCATTGTGCGAAACGTTCTTCTATACAAGCGTCGTTCTTTACATATGTATATATTGTTATACATGGGGACTATAATAAGGTTAATTAATTAACTAATTAGTTATAAATTAACCTAGAAACAGAATTGTTCATGGAAATAGAACACGCTTGAACGCGGGGAAAATGGCTGCGTGCCGCGTTCAAGCGATAAAGGTCTTTCTTTGGGAAGAAATTAAAAAATTCTTTTGTAAACAGATTTAGACGAAAATAGCCATGTGAATTAGAAATAAGACAATGAATTAAATTGTTTGTTAATTCTGTATAATTTCAAATATCAATTATAAAGATACACAAGCAGTAGACTGGATTAAAAAGAATAAATTAAATTCTGTAGCATGTAAATGTTAAAAACGACCTAAAAGACATGGTGGAATTTTGACTCGTAATTTCCTCGTACCCAAACGAAGAAAGCGAAGAACACACTATAAAAACTATTATACCGTTTATAAAGAGGAAAATTCCGTTAGGATAAAATCGTAAAACTATTAAATTACTTATTTTTTAAAATGTTGGTAAATTTTAAAAACTTTGAAAATAACCAAAGGATGAAGATAATTAGAATTTAAAATAGGGAAATTAAATCTTGCGCTTGGCAGTATATAAATATCACATGCCAGTCGCAAAAAGATGGAAATATTGTACTGCTAACTGAATTAAGTTAACGCAGTCAAAAGAAATCAAACGTCGATTCAAGATAAAACTTGCGTACTGCATAATAACCTGACATAGAATTCATACGAATTAAATACGAAATTAATGTATTTATTAAAATGTAAAGTTTTCCTTCAAAAGAACAAAGGCAGCAGAAATGAAACGATTGAAGAGAAGCGAGTACAATCTAGTGCAGTGGTTCCCAACAGTGGTTCCCAACCTTTTCACCACAAAGGACCCCTTTTATTTTTATTTTTTTCCCACGGACCCCATGTTTTTGAAAGATTCCGTCTACCAAACAAACTGTTTTTATTAACTAATAATTAACTCGTTTTCTCATTTTTCACTATCAAATAAAGGACATATAAGTGAGTATGCAATTAAAATACAGCGTATTAAAAAAGTATTAATAATTCCAGCCAAGAGCAAGGAAACTTGAAATTTTAGCCTAAGCGCCCTTATCGTGGGTAAATGTACGATTTCCATTGGAACCTCTCGAAATATTGAAAGCTCACGGACCCCCAGTACTACCTTCGCGGACCCCCAGGTGTCCGGGGACCCCAGGTTGGGAACCACTGATCTAGTGCATTTGGAGGCGTTTTCAAGTGAACTACTCACAAGCGATCCGTGTTAAAATTCTTGTCAAAGTCTAAATAAAAGAATTAGAATAGAATTAGATTACAGAAAATGTGTAGCTCAACAATTGATTAGACTAAAAATTAGTTTCCCCTAACGTCGAGTAAAATATTCGTGAAGAAAACGATCTTGCATCGAAAAATTCAAAGACACAAGTAGAATTGTTAACCCTACGATCCGTAGAAAACGGAATTCGCTCATTTTCTCATAAGCAAGTATAAAAATAGATAGTGCCCATAAAGAGCATTCAATAAGAGAGTTACTCAAAATTGTAAGTTACTTACGAAGGTTAATCTTGTCCAAAAAGGAAGGTTGTCACTACCAATCAGATAAGCAATGCAGTTTGTAATTAAATACTGTATATATTAGCCAGGTTTATCTCAACTGTCTTGCGTATTATCATTACTGCTGTCATCAGATAGGTAACGAATAATTATAACTTAAAAATACTCAAACCATTCTATTAATTGTCTTACGCATTATAATTAATGCGGTCAAAAGGCCAAGTAGGTACACAATTGTAACTCCAAATAATATGCTAATTATATTACTTAATTGTCTTCTGTTAATTTCGAATTTAAAATTCTTAAGGTAAGAATCAGTCTCAAGTGTAATTTCCTTAACAAATTTAATTGATGTAAAAATTTCATTTTTACATTATATTCGTTTGGTATTAACTCTTTAACGTAATATATTATTTTTTTAATTAAGTTCTATAATTATTCACCCCAACGCGGAAGTAGCTGGAAACCTAAATTGTTTTTTTGTTGTGTTTAGGCTTGAACCTCAAAACAGGCATATATATAAAATATATATTTACAGTATATAAAAATAAGTAAAATTAAGTCGAAACATAATATATATACACACATAGTATACCTTACCCTACAACCTTACAAAGGTTCCGCGCGATGATTCCTCATTTCGCGAAGGTCAAGCTTGTCGCCCCTCCTCTCGAATTGGCTTGGTGAAGTAGTGAGTTGGTTTCTTGTACTCTCCACCTCACATAGCCAGGTACGCCCGGCTCATCGGGGATTGTTCTGAGCCAGGCGTCTAATCTTCTTTTGAAGATGTCCACTGCAACTCCCTTCGTGTTTCTTAGGTCTTTGGGCAGCTGATTAAACAGTTTTGGTCCTCTCACAACAAAACTATTTTCTTTCAGGGTTAAGAATGTTCCCTGTTTCGCCTTCAATTTGGGAATACGACACAGTCCACCGTTTCTAATTTCCACCGTTGTTTGAGGAGTTATAGGGTTCAGAGTAAGATTAGGGACTAGTTTCTCCATTATTTTCCAAGTGTAAATAATGGTGTATCTCTCTCTTCTCCTTTCCAGTGAATATAGGTCTAGTTCGCGTAACCTTTCCCAGTAATTTAGTTCTTTGCACCCCTTGATCTTGGCTGTGAAGCTTCTCTGGATCCCTTCCAGCTGTCTAATGTCTTCTTTTTTATATGGGGATGTTAGGACCCGGCAGTATTCCAATTTGGGTATGATCAGGGTTTTTAGTAGAGGAATCATTACATTCCTATCCCTTCCTTTAAAGGTTCTCAATATCTGTCCCGTTATTCTCTTTGCTCTGTTTTCTGCTATCTTATTTTGTGTTTCAAATTTCGCATCATCTCTCATTACAACCCATATATATATATATATATATATATATATATATATATATATATATATATATATATTCCTTTCAATTATATCTGTTTTTAACGAGCGCTTTAGAACTATCATTGTATCAAGTGGGATAGTTCTAAAGCTCTCGTTAAAAACAGATATAATTGAAAGGAATATTCTAGGATGTGCGTTTATCCATTTTAAAAATAATTTCAATAACAGTGCGGGAATGTATAAAATTGACAATATCCTGTTAAAATACCTTTTGCCTCTTATCAACTCTTGTTAATCATGTGCTAATCTTTTTGTTTTTCTGTCCCGTGTCATCTCGCCTTCTCCCTTCATTCCCTGACGAAGTGTACTTCTAAATATACGAAAAGCTTTGGAATCATTTTTCTTTTTCCTTGTGGGTTTGCATCATATATATATATATAACCTTACCTTACAACCTTACAGAGGTTTCGCGCGATGATTTCTCATTTCGCGAAGGTCAAGCTTGTCGCCTCTCCTCTCGAGTTGGCCTGGTGAAGTAGTGAGTTGGATTCTTGTGCTCTCCACCTCACATAGCCAGGTACGCCCGCTCATCGGGGATTGTTCTGAGCCAGGCGTCTAGTCTTCTTTTGAAGATGTCCACTGCAACTCCCTTCGTGTTTCTTAGGTGTTTGGGCAACTGATTAAACAGGTTTGGTCCAGTCACTACAAAACTACTTTCTTTCAGGGTTAAGGATGTTCCCTGTCTCGCCTTTAATTTGGGAATACGACACAGTCTACCGTTTCTACTTTCCACCGTTGTTTGAGGAGTTATAGGGTTCAAAGTAAGATTAGGGACTAGTTTCTCCATTATTTTCCAAGTGTAAATAATGGTGTGTCTCCCTTTTCTCCTTTCCAGTGAATATAGGTCTAGTTCTCGTAACCTTTCCCAGTAATTTAGTTCTTTGCACCCATTGATATTGGCTGTGAAGCTTCTCTGGATCCCTTCCAGCTGTCTAATGTCTTCTTTTTTTATATGGGGATGTTAGGACCGAGCAGTATTCCAATTTGGGTATGATCAGGGTTTTCAGTAGAGGAATCATTACATTCCTATCCCTTCGTTTAAAGGTTCTCAATATCTGTCCCGTTATTCTCTTTGCTCTGTTTTCTGCTATCTTATTTTGTGTTTCAAATTTCGCATCATCTGTCATTACAACCCTTAAATCCTTTGCTCTGGAATTTCTCTGAATTTCCTGTCCATTTGGGGTATAATATTCCATGGATTTTAGGTCTTCTCTTTTTCCGTACCGTAATAGCTGAAATTTCTCGGTGTTAAACTTCACAGTGTTGTCTTCCGTCCACTTGTAGATTCTGTTTATGTCGGTTTGTAGAGATCCTATGTCTTCTGGGTTTCTTATTTTTCTACTGATATTTGTGTCATCCGCAAAGGATGTTACTGTGCTGTCTCTGGTAACGTCCTCATCTATGTCAGTTAGCATGATTATGAAGAGTAGTGGAGCTAATACTGTTCCTTGTGGTACTGAGCTGAGGACCTCTGATTCTGATGAAGATACTCCTTGTACTGTAACGACTTGCCGCCGCTCACTAAGGAAATTATATATCCATTTCCCTACTTTTCCTGTTATTCCCATATATTTCAGTTTATGTATTATGATTCCGTGGTCACACTTGTCGAACGCTTTAGCAAAGTCTGTGTATAGTACATCATAGTTTTCATTACTTTCAAGTGAATCAATAATGTTGTTGTAGTGTTCCATTAGTTGTGATAGGCATGATCTGCCTGACCGAAACCCGTGTTGGTTATCATTGAATTTTTTCTGAGTTTCCAAAAAGTCATAGATTTCCTGTCTAACTATTCTTTCAAATAGTTTAGTGAGATGGGATGTAAGCGATACTGGCCTATAGTTTTTGGCCTCGGATCGATCTCCTCCTTTATATAGTGGGGCTATGTTCGCGCTCTTCAGGATGCCCGGTACTTCTCCCGTGTCTAGTGATCGTCTCCATATCCAGTATCGGGGCTCAACGATTGCATTCTTGCAGTTTTTTATTAGTGTGGCATTCCATTTATCCGGTCCTGCCGCTGAGTGTTTTTAGTTTCCCTATAGCTTGTGTAATATCATCCGTCGTAAAGTCGAAATCCGTTATACTTTCCCCTTGTGGTTCTTCTTCAAAGAACGCGTTTCTATCGCATATGAATTTGTCAGTTTTTGGGATACTGAAAGATGATCCGTACTGAGCTCTTAATATTTCAAATACTTCTGTTAGATCATCAGATAAAGCACTGTTCTCATTTTTTAAAGGTCCGATAGTCGCATGGTTTTTCGACTTTCTTTTTGCGAAATTATAGAAGTACTTTGAGTTAGCCTTTATCGCTTTTATAGCGTCGTCTTCTTCTTTTTCTGTATGCTTCTCGATTAGTTTCTGTATAACGACATCAATACTTTGCAGTTTATCATTTAATATTTTTCTGATGTTGTTATTTTTATAATTACTTAATTTTGCAGTCACTTTTTTTCTCTTTCGAAACAATGCCCTCTTTTGTCTTTCGAACCTGCTTCTCTTTCCTCTTTGTTGTATCTTTGGGACATGTTTTTACACAATTTCTAACGTCTTCTCTAACGTCATTAGCATCTCCTCCGTTGCCTTGGCCTCGAAAATGGTTTTCCAATTGTTATTTCAATGATGTTGTGGTCCGATATCATAGTTGGGGATATTTCTACATTATCAATTAGATTACTGTTGTTTGTGAATACCAAATCTAGGTAGTTGTTTTTTCTTGTGTTTTCTGTTATTTCTTGCGTTAACATAAATTCATCAGCTAGAGCTAGTAGCATTTTTAACTGCTCCTGGTCTTCTCGTGTGCCCCCCTTGTCCTGGTGTATGCATATATTTTTTCCTATCCCTTTATATTTCATGAATGGGAAATTAAAATCACCACAGAGAAAAATATTTGGGGTTGGAGAGTGTAGATCTTTTACCAAGTTTCTTACCTCTATAATGGAATCTGAAAATTTTGAGGTTGGCGTGTTTGGGGGTCTGTACATTACAATTAGTACCATATTTAATTTTTCAATTTTTGCTGCTACACATTCTACGTAGCTGTTTGAGGTACTTACAGCCATTTCTGCTATGTGTCTTTCGCGTGTGTAAATAGCACATCCTCTTTTACGTCTCACTGTTCTGTCGGCTCGGAGGATGTTATAGTTGTCAATTTGTATTTCTTTTTTGTCAATACAGGACTCACAATTTTCATAGTTCGCCTGGCAGTCCTTTAGATGAGTTTCCGTGAGGCATGCAAAGTCTGCTCCGGCTTCTGGCATTAGTCCTTTCAGGTATACAACTTTGTTCGTGTTTTTATTTTTCTCTTTCTTTTTCGCATTCAGGTGGTTCCGATTTGTTTTCCAATGGGGGTGCCGGTTTCGTTGCCTTGTGGTCCTCCGAGAATTTGCCTCTTTTAATCTTTGTCGGTACCTGTTGTCCCGATAAAGCATGAAGTGCCTTTGTTCGTACCTTCCGTCCGGCTCTCGGATTCCTATATTTATATTTGTCACCTGGTTTTGTAATTGCTGGATAGTATTTAGCAGCTGAAATGTGTTGACTGCGTCTAAAAAATTGGCACTCTTCTTCGATGTTCGTTTTTGCTGTTCACTCGTTGCGTTCCTTTGAGGGTGATGGTATCGGCATTTTTTTCTGTATTTACAACTCCCATATCTTGCATAAGTGTTGCAGACCGTAAGATGGTGTAACATGCATTTCTTATCAAATTTGCAGTATCCACTTGTGTAATGCGTTTTGCATAATGTGGGATGTGCATATATGCATTGCCCATCCCGATATCTGCAGTTCCCTTTCGCGTAGTATTTACATACGATATTTTCTACGCTTCTGCTTCTTTTCTTATTATTTTCAAAGTTCTTAATTTTGGCATTATCATTATTTTTCTTTGGCTGTTTATTTTCTACGTTTTTAGTTATTATCTTTTTATCATTTCGCTCGTTGGACCGTTTGACTACTTCGCAACTTTTACTTATTTCTTTTTTTTCATCTATGTCTTCCTTCCGTATTATATTGTTTATATCGTTATTCGTTTTTAAATTGTTGTTCGTTATTATGCTGTTATTCGTTATTTCGTTTTCTCTCTCATCCACCCGGTTTTTCGTTGGGACCATTTCGGATCCATGTGTCCCCATTATTTCATTCTTTTTTGTAACTTTCGAGTCTGCTATCTTCATTTCTTTAAAGACCGCGAAAGAATTTACGGTCTGTGTACATGCGCCACATAGAAATTTGATCCCCACGACGTGTTTCGCGCTCGAGACAAGAGTTATTTCCTTCTCATTCCAATTCATGCAGATAAAGTCATTCAGTCGTTGGCAGAAATCACATCTAATCGCCAAGTTTTCCGTTGTTACCAGATTGCACAAATTACAGATTAAGTGAGAATTTGAACCCATAGCCATGCTATTCCTTAATTAGCGTAAAAAGAAATACCCACACAAATTTTTATTTATTTATTTTTATTTCTATTTCTTTCCTTTCGATGGTCGAGTGTATTTCGAGGGTTTTCTGACCTTTGCGTTTTATAACCTTTTTCCTGCCTTGTTTCAAACTTTCTCGAATGCCAACCGTATTTCGTTTTGAATATATACGTTAAAAATGGTGATAAATTATGTAAACTGTATTGCACTTTCTTAATTTTAATGAATTTCACTTTATAATTTATATGCACGGATTCGCTGATACTTTATACACTTTCAGGTGCAAACAGAATAAACCGCCGAGTAGATTATTCCCTTCTAATTTGGGTGTAAAATAGAGAGAGTAAAACAGCACGTCCATTCACCACAGGTTACAAGCAACTCAATATATACATATATATATATATATAACAAATATACAGGATTCTTATCTTAAAATATTCAGAATATGCCTGCTGAAATCTTTTTCTCTTTGCCTTAAAATAAATAAAGAAAAGAAATTGAATTCGGCAAATCCTTGAATATTCTAATATGAAAATTGCCTTTCAATTTTAAACAATATAAATGAAATGCAACTTTAAAGAGCTGTAATAAGATTTTTTTTAGTTAATGCAAAACAGAAATGAAGAACGCTGGAAGGCAAAAAAAAAAAAAAAAAAAAAAAAAAAAATATATATATATATATATATATATATATATATATACAGAGAGAGAGAGAGAGAGAGAGACAGAGACAGAGTTACTTTGTGTATGTTCTTTCTTTCCGAACATTATCTCCACTTTCGGACAAACTTTTAGATTCAACTTGTGACCGAATATTTCAGATTTATTGAAGGAAGGAGAGAGTTTCTATCTCCTCTCATCCTCTACTCTCGCAATCAGCCATTTTCACACATCCGGTCAAGAGTCGAATGAGAAATTTGTCAGTCCAACTTTTGAACGCTGCGTTTTATTTCTTTATTTTAAAGCTTTCATAATACAGTAGGAGATAATAAATACAGTAAATACTCATGATCCGGAGCGTCGGATTCTGAGAATCTTCCAGCTTTGACTTCTAAGGTCCCTATCTCTCTTGCTTTAGGTACACTGTAAACTTGTTCCATGTGTATATACAGACTACCGTTGCTAAAAATACAATTGCTCCATCTAATTTAATATGGAATGATTGTAAATAATTTTTATTTTGTGATGTCGATATAACTGGCTCAAAATCGAACCAGGAAGGAAAGTTGGTCCAATGACTTTAATGATGGCTCATGTTGCAAATGAAGCAATTAATTTTTTAGAAACGGTGTTCTGTGTGAAACAACTTTCTGGGCTGATTTTGAACCAATTATATCGACATTATAAAATAAAATTTATTAAAAATCGTTCCATATTCAGTCAAATGAAACAATTATTTAAAAAAAACCGGTTGTCTGTATATATATGGAACAACTTTAATTTATAGTGCATAATTAAAATACCTTCCTATCAGCCAATTACAATGAATTTTTACTTAATTTTCAAAAAGTAGAACAGATTCTTAAGTACAAAATTTTCTGGACGTATATTGTAATACAGTGATCACCCTGTTTTTCCGAAGCGTATACAAAAGGTAAAGATTACTGCAGAACAAGAACTGCAGTAATCTTCACCGTTTGTATTAGCTATTGCGTCTAGTTTAACTATGAATATTCCCTATGAAGTTCCTAACCAAGTTTTTTTTAAAAATGTTAACGACTTTCATAATATTAACTTTCCATACTAATACATTTTTATTAAACCCTTTTTATTCAATATATGGGTTGAAGAATATATGATGAAGAATTTCTTCGATGAAAGTAGAGCGTGTGTGAGAGTAAATGAAGAACCGAGTGATTGGTTTCATATAAGTGTTGGTGTGGTCGAGGATGTGTAATGTCTTCGTGGCTGTTCAATCCGTTTATGGATGGAATAATGAGGGAGGTGAAATTGCGACTGATAAAAAAAGGATTGAATCTGGTGTATCATGGGAATAGGTGGGGCATGTCGAATCTGCTGTGCTATTTGCCCAGAATGAGTGTGATATGCGAAGGTTGTTAAGAGTTTTGTGGTGGTGTACGAGAGAAGATTGTTGAAAGTGAATGTGGGGAAGAGCAAGTTATGGATTGTTATTAAACAAAAGAGGTACGAGTGCGGATGATGTTATCAGTAAAGTGAATCAAGGAAGAAAAGGTGGCGGGTGCGCTGAAAGCGGTTGTGAGAAAGCGGAGACTGGATCGAGATGCTATGAGATGTTTACATAAGTGTGTATTAATACCGACACTTTTGTATGGGTGTGAAGATGGATAACCAGGACGCCTGTGTGAATGGATGTGTACGTTTCACCTTCTGCCCTTTCTACTTTTCACTACTTTCTTTAGTTTACATCCGGGTTGTTTCTGCCTTCTCATCCCAAATCCCTGAGAAATGAGATTTTTTATAATGTATGTACTGTAGGTGTATTTAATTAGTAGGTATAATGAAAACAGTTCCGTTAAACTTGATTCGACTGACTGTTATACAGGGTGGGCCAAAAAAAACTATTACCCAACTTTTGAAAAAATATTGTGGCTCACCCTCTATATTGATCTTACCGCTGAGGCCGTATGTTATACCCATACTTTTACTCTTTCAAACGCTGGCTTTGAATCTAGATTCAACGCCCCAGGAATAGAGGTACAGGCTTACAACTGGAGGGAGGTATCAGAATATGGTGCTCAATTGAAAGGCGGTCAAAGTCAGCAACTGATACTTTCAGATGACAGTCAGTTTCTCCATAAATAACACTGCCCAACAAAAAAATGTTTTTTGCTGCTGATTTAATTCTAAGACCTGTTTCTGGATAATATTGATGTGCTGATTTCAAAAATCACCTTAGATTTTGTCCATCACATCAGGTTTTCGTGCAATGCAATATGCCTATTTTGGGTGATCCATGAAGGGCGCTTATCAAAATTGATGATTTTTGAGACCTGTTAACAGCTGTTTTGCTGTTAAAATTTTATCTGTGGAATACGCAAATCTGTGCATTAAATCTAAAGGTCATGTACAACATATTAAAATCTTGGGTATCTGTGATTTCCCCAGGTGTGAGCGTGACGTCATGATCATGGATTCATTTTTTGCTTATTTAAACACTTTTAATCACTTTGTGTCAATATTACCATTGTATATTAAAGTTCACTCCCTGCACAATTGTTTACTTTTCCATGCTGATTCTGAGTATGTAAAAACTTATTTTTTGAAAAGAAAAAAAAATTGGGCATAACCCTGCCAAAATGCGATATCTCCAAAATATCCCTATTTGATTGCTCGAAAACCTGACGTGATAGGCAAAAACTAAGGTGATTTTTTAAATCAGCACACCAAAGTTACCTAAAAACAGGTGTTAGAATTAAATCAGCAAAATTGGTGTTGGGCAGTGTAATTAATTTTCCTAATTTTTACACAAAATAATTAATTTATTTCCTTTTTCATTTCAGACCATCATTCTGCTATAGTTGGTGAACAAGTTATAACATAATGAAATACTCTGGAAGATGAAGCATTGATATTGAACCTGCGTAAGGAGAAACACTGGGGTACAAAACGAATGAAGAAAGAGTTTCCAAATAAACGATGGACGATACCTGGACTTCAATATCTCATAAGGAAAATCGATATCACAGGGTCGACCAAACGAAAAGAAGCCAGTGGAAGGCCAAAAACATCACGTACTGAGGATTACAGGGTTGCCAGATACTTTTCAAGAAAAGTAGCGAGAACACTACCCAAAAGTAGCGAAATAGAACTCAAAATAATATATATATATATATATATATATATATATATATATATAATGAATAAAACCACGAAGGAAAGGAAACACAGAATGGTGCTCAAGCGCTTTCGTCCAGTGCCCTTTTTGTCCATTTGTCAGAGTTATCCCACTGTATTGATTGGAATAATGCTTCAGTTTTATTTCACTCTAGCAACATTGTTAATAGAAATATTCTTGGGTCTGCCATTATCCAACTTACAAATAACTTCAACATAAGCAAAGGTCTTTTTCAACTCGATCCTGTTGGTTTGAATTCCTTCAGAACAGATTTAGATAAGAAGGGTAGAACGCTAAATCTTTGGTAAACTTGTATGCTATTCTAATAACTTTTATTTTTCAATTTATTGAACTCAAACAAGAAGGGCAGAGTGCTAAAACCCGGGCAGATTTCCAGTATAAATTTGTATTTTTTTTTTTAATTATCTATAACATTGGTTGGAAACAATTCATTTGATCTTGTGCTAAAAATCGGTAGTTTTTCCTTACAAATTTGTATGCTCCTCCCACAATCCTTTAATGTTTAATTTTTATTTTTATCCCTCCGTTTATTGTATATATATATATATTTTTTTTTCTGTAACCTATATATAGGCTGTAATTCTTTATGCACTTCAGTGTTCCTGAGGATGTCATTAGATGAAAGCGCTTGAGCACCATTCTGTGTTTCCTTTCCTTCGTGGTTTTATTCATCATAAATATTTTTCACGTGTTACTTTCGTGAAATAATATATATATATATATATATATATATATATATAATTTCGTTATATTTAATTTTAAATACTAAATTTTATTACCTTATATGATTCACAAATCACAGTTGTATGGAATTTAATAACTCCTCTTCTTCATCTTCATTGCTTTCAACTTCGTCGTTAGATTTCTTGTATATGTCGGAATTATATTTTAACATCGATGAAGAAGGTTCAAAGTTAAAACAGCAGATGTTTCTTTCTTCCAGCATCATTTTGATGCAAAGTATAGAGGCTAAGAGATCTGAACATCTGGTATAGTTATATAGTACGGCTGCGGTATACGAGTCGACCATACAAAAAACATAAAAAATATACAATTTAAGTTTATATAGAATTCATATTAATGTGTATGTTCAACTAATATATTAATATTTTATTTCAATAAAATTTATCGATTTTCAAAATAGCCCAAAATAGCATTACAATTTTTGGAAGTAGCCCAAAAGTCGCAAGTAGCCCAATCTTAAATTTTAGTAGCGCCAGCCCATTCCAAGCAGCCCAATTCGCGGAAAGTAGCCCAATCTGGCAACCCTGCTGAGGAAAATATTGAAACGGTTTCATCCATGATATGCAGTCAAGAAGAACGGCCCAACACCCACAAGTCCGTTAGAGAAATTTAAAAAACTACTGGTATTTCTCGCTCAGTGTTCGTCGTATAGTAAAAGATGATCTGAGTCTTAAATGTTTTGAAAGAGTCGAAGTTCATAAGCTCTCTGCATCAAATAAGCAAGCAAAAGTTGAAAAATGTCGTGCTCTGTTAGATCGATTCCCAGACAGAGAAGTGTCGAAAATATGGTTCAGTGACGAAAAGACCTTTACGGTTGCTTCAACAATAAGCACACAAAATGACCGAGTTTATGGAAGACAGGACAAAAATCTATCAGTCTAGATCGACTTTGCAGGGAACGTTCGCATTTTTCTCAAAAAGTCATGGTTTTCATCTTTATTTCAAAGTCAGAGAAGTCAGGGATTGTTTTTGTTGATCAAAATGCCAAAATCACTGCTGCTTATTATCAAGAAAATATCCTTTATGCGGTACTGCCGTCGATAAGGGAGAAGTCAAGGTTGCAAGCGCGCATTGACAATGGAGGAGGGCACATTCCGCATAATCTTGGAGTCAATTAGGTAACTGCATAGAAACAAAGTTTTTCTACCCGTGTCTGTATAACAGCGAATTACAAAATAACGATTACAGTAAGCAAAAATCCAACTTTACCACGAGATAGACCATGAAATTCTATACAGGACACATATATTGATTGTACAAATAACATTTGATAAAGGTAAAATTATATTGTTTAAAATCAGGGTAATAGTTTTTTTTGGCCCACCCGGTATATTGATAACTGATGTACGTGGACCAGTTTTTGGTTACTTAATGTCATTTTTCAAAATTTGCTTTCCATTTCGCTCGATGCTCTTGTTTTAACAACTAAAGAAAGACCTCCGTATTCGTTTTAAACAATTCACATTTTTTAATTAAAAAAAAATCTTTGTGACAAATTTATATTAATTAAGAGATTGGAATGCCCCGAGGTATATTTTAACTGCGGTTGTTGTTGAAATATGTATCACGGTAATACTGATACCAGTGGTGTTGTGTTGGTGTATCCGCGGTTGGTAATTGAAATTTCGCTGGAATATTTATTGATGGGTCGTGTATTGGCTCTCTTATCGCGCCTTTAAGCTTGCTAATACATTTTGAGGAGAACTTTAATGAACGAGTTTGCGTGTTTCAATTATTATGTTACTTTATTCACTTATTTACTTTCGTGTTCAGGCTTACATGCTTTATATTTCTTTGTCCTTTCTTTATAATGAAAATTCCCATTAAAAATGATGAATGCGGCGTTAATCCGATTATGCGAGATACACTGAAACTTGAAATTCTATCATCGTGTTAGAATGGAGGTCTTTACTGCGAAATGATTAAAAATAATTTAAATTGCTTAATCACTTAAATTCTATCAATGTTCGAACAAATGGAGAAAAATTAATCGGTGTATTTAGTCCATATTAAAACACTTCGTCAGGCAAGTGATGCAATAAATTACGTTCTATAACGTATTTCCTCATCTACTTTCCCTATAATATTCGCACTCTAGACCCGTTTAGACGTTTGATCGTGCATTCTATGTCCCATTTTAGTAACATTTTAATGCAGATTCATTTTGAGTTTGGTTTTACGTTTCTGATGAAACGTTTATAATTTATGCACCTTCATAAGTACTTTAACTGTACGTTTCAAGTGAAACGTATAGCCAAACTCTTAACGACTGGATTGAATTACGGGTATCAAATCGTAATAAAATGGGAAACAGAATGTGTAATCAAACTTTTAGATCGGTTTAAACGTTAATGACATTTCTTTGATAGAATCTTTCTTCTTTTCGTTGTTCTTTCAGTAAATATTTCCTCCTCTTGTCAAAAAGTAAATTTATTTCCTCTCTTAGAAAGGTATTTTATTTATCTTTTATTTGACCTTCATTTTCCACGCACGCACTATATATATATATATATATATATATATATGTGTTGTGTGTGTGTGTGTGTGTGTGTGTGTGTTGCGTGCGTGTGTGTGTGCGTGCGCGCGTGGGTGCATGTAGGAAAATGTTCGCAATAGTTACAAGAACTTAAATGAACTCAATAAATACTTTCGAGCTAATTCAACTCCTCAGAGAACAATTGTCGTTCCCTGAGGAAGACTTGAAATAAACTCAGAGTAATTTTTGTTTTATATATATATATATATATATATATATATATATATATAAAAGGAGGAGACTGTAGACGCCAATCGACCAGGAAAGTACTCCAGGGGGGGACGTTAGGCAAGAGACAGGGAGTGCTAGAACTCCCGTTTGTCCTGTCACTGTCCTCCTTAGCTGATCTTTTTCCAGTGTCTCAGCTACCGTGTGAGCAGCCAAGCATGCTCTCAAACACACTATTCTCTCTCTATTCCTCACTACACATACATGCATCTTACACAATTCGCAATCTTTTCAAAATAAAAAAAATTGATTACGAGTAACATTTTTTGTTTCTGGCCCTCTTTTTGTTTCTATATGGTGGGGGGGATTTGTGAGCATTCACCCTTGGCCCCTCCTTCCTACACACACACACACACACACACACACACACACACATATATATATATATATATATATATATGTGTCAGTCCGTACCATCCGTCCCCTCAGTAGCCCTCCACAATCCGCAATTAGAAACCATAGTAATGAAAACAACCATCCTCTTCACAAAACTCAGTTTGAAATTTTAACTAGATCCAATAACCTCACAGAACTCCGAATTTTAGAATCTTTGTACATCTATAGAAACAAACCCTCCATTAACAATAATAGTTCATCCTACAAATTACAGCTCTTCTAACTAACCAACCGATTCTCATAGACATATACCTTCTAATCCTCTGACCATCCAGTGTTCTCTTAGGCTTTGCCAAGTATGGAGGTCGATGTAAACATTGTGTATTTACCTACTGAGTTAATTTAATTTAATTTTAATTTTGTATTGATGCAATTTTCATTTTGTTTTAAGGTTTTAATTTTAATGGTTTTAATATTGTATTGATGTAATTTTCACTTCTTACTTTTGTTTTAAGGTTTTAAGACTTAATTCACTGATGATGACAAAAGATTTGTCGAAACGTCTGAAGTACAAAAAATAAATGAAAATGTTTGCCGTTGTGTTGGTCCTTCTGTTCATCTGTAAGCTCCGTTTCCCTAAGGAGAAGTCAATAGCTTTGATATATATATATATATATACAGGGTGTAACAAAAGTTCGTTCCCATAGGGAAATAAGATATAACAGAATTGAACGAGAGAAAAATGAGTAGAAATGTGTCAACGGCTACATGGAATGCAATTTGAACATGTACCGGATTTATTGGTAAGTTGATTGTATTGTTTGTAAAGTATAGTTAAAACTATTTTCTCGTTCAATTCTGTTCTGTTATATCTTATTTCTCTCTGAGAACGGACTTTTGTTTCACCCTGTATATATATATATATATATATATATATATATATATATATACATATATATATATATATATATATATACAGGGTGTCCGAGAATTATCTGTACAATTTTTGGCTGTTATTAAAAGTCAACCATGAAGTGTAGAAATTCCAGTGTTGTCTCATTTTACAGAGAATCTCATTAAGTTTTTTCTGATACCAAGTTTTGACAAGTTTTTTAGAAATTCCAGTGTGTCCGAACATTATCTGTACAATTTCATCTTTTAATAAAATTCTTGATAATACACGTAAAATTCTTAAACAAGATTATTTAGAATCTGTATTTTCAAAAGTTTCTTTTATTAAAGTAACGTTGCTACAAACATTCGATATGTGCACCATTAGTGATTCGCAAAACATCCAATCGATACTCCAAATGTTGCCATGTACGCTGCAGCATATCCACATCAATTCGCTCAATAGCAGCTGTGATTCTTGCTTTTAAATCATCAATGTCTGTCACCCGCGTACATTTCTAAAAAACTTGTCAAAACGTGGTATCAGAAAAAACTTAATGAGATTCTCTGTAAAATGGGACAACACTGGAATTTCTACACTTCATGGTTGACTTTTAATAACAGCCAAAAATTGTACAGATAATTCTCGGACACCCGGTATATATATATATATATATATATACACACAGGGGTTGGACAGAATACGTAATGGAAACACTCGCATTTTCGGAGCTGTATTTTCTGATATCATTAATGGCGTTATGTACTATATTAAATTAATATGTAACTTCATATAATATTGAGAACATCTTCTATTTTAATATGTTCATATTGGTATTTCATGTTCTTTTAAAATAAATAAAAATATAGCGCTTGGAAAAGATGTTACTGCCTGTGAAAGGGGCATCATAGTAGGAGCCCGTTTGGTTGGTGTTTCAGTAATAAAAGTCACGTAATTGCTCCTGTATCTCGAGGAACGGTCTTCAAGGTTATGAATACATGCAAAAATAATAAGAAAAGAACATCAGATAAGGAATATAGTGAGCGTAAAGCAATACTGACAGAATGCGACAGAAGAACTTTTTATGAGAATTATGAGCTGTGAAGAATCAATCAAAGACTGTTGCATCAAAACCTTTTTTGTTCAAAATTTAACAACAGTCCGCAAAGACCAGTGTCAGTCATAACTATGTTATGGGAAGTGTAGTAAAGCCTGTTTTAATACCAACCAGTACCAAAGTTCTAATGAATTTGGAGTTGGGGAGAATAATGAGAACAATTCTGTGCTTATGTGGTGTAGTTTTTTAATTTCTTTCCATGTATTCATAACTATGGGACTCTTCCTCAAGGTGCCATATTTTTATTTATTCTACAAGAACATGAAAAACCAATATGAACATATTAAAATAGAAGATGTTCTCAATATTATATGCAGTTACATATTAATTTAATAAAGTATATAACGCCATTAATGATATCAGAAAATTCAGCACCGAAAATGCGAGTGTTTCCATTATTTTGTCCAACCCCTGTGTGTGTGTGTGTGTGTGTGTGTGTGTGTGTGTGTGTGTGTGTAAACTGAGAGTGGGATAAGGTCGAAGTGAAAGTACGTAGAATCACACAAGCTGGAAATAAATCGAACAGTCATTGAAAACAGATTTTCAGTTAAACTTTGCATTAACAAACGGGTCAATAAAAGAAGTAGCCACGATGCAACATATTTATGATAAAAACATACAAAATTATAGTGAGCAGGCTTTAGTTATGGGTGACTTTAATTGCGCCAACGTGAATTACGATACAATGCAGGGAGACGCGGAAGGTAATCGTTTAGTTAATTTTCTCGAGGATAGCTTTCTTATTCAAAAGGTTGGGGAACCTACGAGGTTGGACAGTATTTTAGATTTAGTAATAACTACAGATGATAGGCTAATTACTGATCTTCAAGTAATAGAACCGTTGAGCAATAGCGATCACAATATGGTAGAGTTTGTCCTCTCAGTAAGTCACTCGAAACCAACGTCAGTTTTTACTATAGAAGATGTAACGAATATCCCTACGGTCATAGACATAATACCTTTTGATAATGGTAATATTTTGGATAATATTGTCGTTAGTGAAGGGGAAGTAATGCGCTATATTGATAAAATGAAAACGCGTAAATCACCGGGTCCGGATTCCATATATCCCATACAACTAAAAGAATTAAATGATAGCATTGTTGTGCCGCTAACAAAGATTTTTAATGCGTCTATTTCTGAGGGGTGCGTACCAGATAATTTCAAGTTAGCAAACGTAACACCTATCTTTAAGAAAGGCGATAAAGGTGCGGCGTGAAATTATAGGCCAATCAGTTTAACGTCTGTTGTAGGTAAGCTACTGGAATCAATAATTAGGGATCGTATAGTCGAACACTTAGAAGTGCATAATCTGGTTAGAAATACGCAACACGGTTTTAGGCGAAACAAATCTTGCTTAACTAATTAATCTTTTAGAATTTTTCCAAAGCGTGGTTGACGTTTACGATAGACATCGGGGGGGGTTGATGTAGTGTATTTAGATTTTCAAAAAGTGTTTGACACCGTGCCGCACAAAAGACTCATTGAAAAAACTAAGGCTCATGGAATCAGGGGTGTAGTAATAAATTGGCTAGAAGAGTGGTTGCGAGGCAGGAAACAGAGGGTGGTCGTTGATGGAGCGGAGTCGTGTTGGGCTAATGTAGCGGGTGGCGTTCCTCAGGGTTCTGTATTGGGCCCCTTGCTTTTTATTATATATATTAACGATTTAGATGTCGGCCTAGTCAGTACAGTTTCAAAGTTTGCGGATGACACGAAGCTGGGTGGTAGGGCGATTAATGACGAAGATAGAGGTAAAATTCAGGAAGATCTGAATAAAATCGTTGATTGGTCAGTCACATGGCAAATGAGATTTAACGTGGATAAGTGCAAAATTTTGCATATAGGTTCGCGTAACGGTAATTTTGCGTATAGTATGTCAGGGAAAGATTTAACAAGCGTAGAGCAGGAAAAAGATTTAGGAGTTATAGTCACTGGTGATTTAAAAGTAGCGAAACAAAGTACAGCAGCGGTCAATAAGGCGAACAAAGTGTTAGGGTTTATAGCTCGAAATTTTGAGTACAAATCGCGCGATATTATAGTTCCTCTTTATAAATCATTAGTTAGACCCGATTTGGAGTACGCGGTCCAATTTTGGAATCCGCATATGCGCAAAGATATAGACAAAATCGAAAGAGTTCAAGGACGAGCAACTAAGATGATTCCGTCTCTTAGGTCAAAGTCGTACGAGGATAGGCTTAAGGAGTTAAAATTGACTACTCTCGAGACTAGGAGGTTAAGGGGTGATCTAATCCAGGTTTTCAAAATTATGAATGGGTTTGATAACGTAGATAGAGATAGCTTTTTCGAAATATCTCAATATAATAAGACTAGAAATAACGGGTGTAAGTTGACAAGTAGAAGGTTCGAGACAGCAGTTGCGAAAAACTTTTTTACGCATAGAATAGTAAATAGCTGGAATAGTTTGCCGGTAGAAGTAATTAGTAGCACGTCTATAAACATGTTTAAAAATCGATTAGACGCGCATGTTGATAGAAAGGGTATAGTTTAAGGTAGTAAAATTAAGGCTTTGTGGGGATAGATCCCACAGCTCAACACAAGTGTTGTGGGATATAGGGAGGCAGCGTCTTGGGTTAGGGGATACTCTCTGTCCTTACACACCCCATTTAAAGAGATTCCTCTGCCGAGCGGTGCCCCCCATAGTACTGTGAGGTATTGAAAAACTCATGATCTTCACTTGCCCCACAAACACCTTTAAATGGGAAACCCATAATGGGTGCACACACATTTCTACATTACTGTAATCTTTACAGCCACACCTACACTTTTCCTCGTAAGTGTATATATTGTAATGTATATGGTTGTAAATTTTGACTTGGTCCGCAATCGATATGGACCGTGACTTGATGGATACCGTAATGAAATTGACTGGATTCTTTGGATCTGATATATTTGCATGTCCGTTATAAATAGATATAGAGTGTAACATTTGTGGATAGTAGTCTATTATGACTTGATCCTCTGGATCCAGAGATTCTATCTTTAGTTTTAAATCGATAATTAATTAGTTTTAAATTGATAATTATTTAGTTTCGTAAAAATTGGTCGTTGCCAAATTACCGGCAGTTTTTACATAAATTTCTTATGTTCTTGTGGTTCGGAACCCACGTAAAATTGTAGGTCCCCTCCGCCACCACGGAGGACATACACAATACACGATTACGAACACAGTTAGGTAGACCAGCCATGAGTGGATCCTAGGGTCTTTGTTGGTCTGAAACATTATAACATTATAACATTATAACATTATCCTTGAACATCTATTTAATATATACAAACAAAGATGGGGAGTATCGATGATACTACATTTCCGATACTGTATCTTAGATACAAATTGTATCTTGAACAAAAATATAAAAGTATCTTATATCTTGTATCTTTGAATCAATTTTATCTGTATCATGTATCTTAAAATGGTATATTTGATAAAAGATACTTTCCCGATTCTCAATCTCTGTCGTCGTGACTTTTGAAGTGTTAATCATTTTAAGGATTAACTTATCAGAATCCTTGTTTACATACCGTAACTAATTTTAGGTATGTCATTTAAACCATAATGGTTTAAACCAGAGTTATTTCTGGTCTCTAAACTTAAACTGATTACAGAAGTATCTTTTATCGGGAACATTATCTTAGGTCTGTATCGTTTATCTTTGTCGCTTGATCGTTTCTTAAAAAAGTATCTTATATCTTGTATCTCTGATACACAGTAAGCCATTATCTTGTATTTGATATCTAAGATACATTTCTTAAGGTATCTTTCCCACCTCTGTACACAGAGAAAACTATTTTGTTGACTCAAACAAAAATAAAGGTGCTACTATAGTATGCGATCTACTTACGATTGGTTAGGTTTAGTCATGATATTTTTGTTAAAACTAACGAAAATATCATGACTAAACCTAACCACTCGTCAAGGGCAATTGACATTGGGATGTAAACAAGCAATTAGTAAACAAGATAAGAAGCTATAATTAATAGGTAGACCGCATACTATAGAAGCACCAAAATAAATGTGTTTCAACAAAATTTTGGGATCACCTGAAGATCAGGGGCCCCATGTATTCTTTTTTCCTTTACAGTACCAAATTTAATAATAAATTAAATTGAATGCCCGTTTAGGTCAACTGTACGTCCTTGACGATTGGTTAGGTTAAGTCGTGATATTTTCGTTAGTTTTAACGAAGATATCATTTGGTAATTGAGGCTGGAGGCCCTGATCTTCAGGTGATCCAAATTTTGTTTTATTTTTATACCCCAATTTTTGTCTCGTATTACAAAGTGAATTTTGTTGATAATTTGCTGCAGTAAAAAAATATTGGATCACCTGAAGATCAGGGCCCCCAGTCGTCCTTAGTTAGCATTATAAAGCTAATTAACGAAAATATCACGACTTAACCTAACCAATCGTTAGGTCAACTGTACGCCCTTGACGATTGGTTAGGTTAAGTCGTGATATTTTTGTTAGTTGGCCTTATAAGGCTAACTAACGAAGGCCGGTAGGCCCTGATCTTCAGATGATTCCAAATATTTAGTTAATCAAACAAAATCTGCGGTTGTTTATTTTAAACAATAATTTGTTTAAATTAAACATAAATTATTTTCATTGTCGAATTACCAAAATGTCTAATTTATTTATTTATTTTTTTAATCAGAATTTTATAGTGAACACTTTTTATTATTTACTTTCTTCATTATTTACTCTTCTATCGGCTCTTTATTTCATTTATCGCTTGCTTTCTCTACATTCGTTTCCACTGTACCGTCTAACTTCATGGTAGCCACGCCGAAACTATGAAAGCCGTTACAAAACAAAGGGGGGGTTCATTAACACTCTTTTAACACTTGTTAATATTTTATTTACTTCCGAAAATGGTTTAAGTAATTTAGGGGGATGCGAGTACGGAATTTTACTCTAACGTTTTTCGTCGGAGAGGGGCACAAACAATTAATTAAATTTTACGTTACATGACGCCAACCTCACGCTTAACGCGCCGCCTAAAGACTGACTCCCTTGGGGGTAGCCCGCTCTGTCGGCCTCCGTTCAGGACTGCCAACTCTTCCCACCTTAAACAATTTCAAACAATTTCACAATTATTAGTAAATGATTTATATTAAACATTATAATCTTAATTAAACAAAAATTAATATTCTGAACTAGGCATTACTACACTCGCATCACCCCCTTGAAAATAAATTTTCCATTAGGAAAACTTATTAATATCGTTTTACAAATTTAATAAATTTATTCAACAAATTTATATATTTTGCAATTTTTTTTTTTTTTTTTTTTTAACAAATTCAAAGTTGATAGACAAGAAATAATTAGAATGACAAATTCCACACATATATTTTGTATCATATTATAAAAATCGAAAACTTTATAATTTTTCACATTTGCATAAAATAACATTTCACACTAATAATTAAATTACAACCTGTAACTAATCTATACATGCCAAAAAAAAAAATAACGAATTTTCTTACATTGGTTACACAAATTTCAAGTTCACAATCTATTCCAGCGATTTCTCATCAAAGATCGCTTTACATTTTAAACAATTATTTGTATCAAGGCAACATAAAAAAAATAAGAAAAAGTTTACATAAAATAGTGACCAAGAGCGCACATACTATTTAACGAAAAACACAACACATATGGGCAATAATCGCACCCTTTCACTTATAATTTCATTACATAATAATCAGTACATTCATTTGCTGGACGTTGTTTAGATCACAATCCGCACGCTGACAACGGACTTTAATTTTCAATCGCAGCTCTCCTGCTCACTTCGCTAGAATGCAAGGGATTGCATCAATCAACATGCAACAGGGCAGCACGCTATAATGGTTCCGCTCTCTCTCCAAATGGCGAAAAAAAAAAACAAGAGAGACGTCCAATTCTAAAAGGATCAGGGGGGGGAGATATACTGAAAGCGGGACCACGCGCTGGAATTGGACGGAATTTGCAATTCTAGAAGTCGATGAAGAAACTCGCCTTGTCTCATCTCCACTTTTGTCGGTGAACGCTGCTCTTCCTACGTCCAGCTGAAAGACTCTTCCACTGGCAACAATCAAACGATCACTTCGCCTTAGGCCGTTTCCCAACGAACCTACTGTATGTCTGTATGGACAGTACAGTCGTAAACACCCGTTCAAGCTCACGTGGCTTGCCTACCGCGTGCTACGACACATATTTAGCGAAGCATTCGAGCAGCGTGACCAGCTACTGCCCGAAAAATACCAGTAGACCATCTTCGATCGAAACTTTCGTGCCAAAACCCTGCACACGTAAATTTCTCTTCTCTTCTCTTCCGAAACTGTCCTGCGCCAAGTCCCTGCGCATTCGGTTCCTCTCTTCTATCTCTTCTCTTCCGAAACCATCCTGCGCCAAGTCCCTGCGCAGTTGGTTTCTCTTCTCTCTCTCTCTCATCATTGGTGATCGATCACCTATCCGGTCGACTAAACTCAATGGATGGAACTCGGATTCAACTTGGTTGCCTCCAAACCGAGCCTTTTGAAATTTTGAAAAAAAAAGTTTATTCGAAACGTGTTTCTGTACTGCTTATCATTTATTTAATATTTAATTTACCGAATTTTCTCGACAGTTCACTTCGAAACAATAACTACACATTTGCTCTGGCCAAATTCACGAGAAAAAAAAATGACAAATCTAAAAATTTCGCAAAAATTTAATCACATCTAGCTACCAATACGGTCACTTATGGCAGTTACAGCGGAGAAGATAAAAAAGTCATAAAACGCACGAAACAAAATTGTACAGTATAAATATAAAAGCGCCCATACATAGTAACTGTTAGTATAATTTAAGAACTATTATTGTTCAAACTACCGTCAGAAATCACATCGATACTTTTAAATTTAAAAGACAAAAATGGACCCCAGAAACTTCATGTCATCACTTCTCTGACAATCATGAACCCTCTTGCCGTTTGAGGAGGAGCACACAAAGACGCCACAAAAACGTTACTGGCTATCTAGAAGGCTCCATTTCCGAGTGTACACTTGAGCCAATGTTTCAAATGCATTTGTTAACCCCCGACTGAAGGTTTAAACAATAATAATTTTCCAAAACAGTTATTAAAATTTTAAAAAAAATTAAAAATTACTACCGAAAATTATTTTAATACAGTAATTTCAACTTGAAACTCTCAATTTCATGAATCCAACTCGTAATTCACAATTTACATCTGAGACACAACTCTCTCCTTCAACAGAAACCCCAATATGGCTTGCAAATCACAAAAATCCCAGTAATTTATCGTTTCCAAGTGAAACTAAAAATTTGCATCGTTATACTAAATAAGAATAGATAATATGCACTCACAAATACACGCAACCTACTGTAAACAAAAACAAAACATTGCATAATTCAGAGCGGTCGCTTTGTTTGTAAGCGAACCTCTATACAAATATCCCTAACCGAATGAAACTGCATTATATCCTGACAATTTTGTAATCTTTTCTACGCAAACGCTCGAACTAAAAAAAGACATTTTTCATTTCTAATACCCAAATTAAAATATCAACTCAAAACATCCTTTTTAGAATACAATCTAAATTCCAAATAAAAATTTAACCATTTTCATTGAACTGGAGGAAAGAAAGAATAAAAATCGGCCTACCTATACAAATAAAATTGATTATTGAATGAATTTATAAAACGTAAAGAAAATATATGAAAAGAATTTTCTACACAAATTTCTGTAATTCAAAAAAATTATAATATCGAGATTTAGTAAAATATGTATACCTTAACTCACATAGGTCCCCAAAATAAAAATAAAATTTACTGCCGCACTTTTAGACCTATAATTAATAAATTCAATGTTACGCGTGGAAAGCACAATTTAGAATTTAATGCATAACATTTGTGCTTATTAAAGAAAAATCCTATGATTATTTATGTTAAACCAATTAAAATTTTGTTAAATAGCTAAGAATTTAATACCCAGACATATACCGTAGTAACGGTTAATCTCCGAACAATATTTAACGATAGGCCTACAAGAAATCCTTCTTTAGTACAATACAATAGCCATTTTACAAAATATGTCGGAATTGTCGTGAAATTGAACAAAAGGAACGGAGAGGAAAAAAAATAGATAATCAGCCTACCTACCAAATTTTATGAGTATATAAATATATAATTATATATATAACTAATATGTACGTATAAGTTAATAAGTAAGTATATAATTAATGAGTATATAAAAAAATCCAACAAAAATTTATAGAAAATTTCACAACACAATTTCTCTATTTCAGTTAAACGAATTTAGCTGATTTTAAAGTCTAACACAATCCTATACGGCCAGCCTATAATCTGACAAATTAATATGTTTAAGATTATTTTTCGACTGTCCCTTAAAATGTAACTTAATCCTATTTAGCGCGAAGCGAAGCGAAGCAAAAAGCCCGTAAACCTACATAAACAATAAAATAAACCTATCATTATAATTTATGCACAACCAATCGAAATATAATAAAAAATCTGCTAATGAAACCCAGAAAATTTTTCATGTTCATGAAATGTTTTACAATACTATAGGGTGATCAAAAAGTAACGCAACCCATGGAGAAACGCACATAATTGATTTTTTCCTTCTGTTGCAGGTGGTGAATATATGAAAAAGATGAAATACACCTTGGATCTTTAAGGGTCTTTAAGAACATGAATCGCCGTATCCACTTGTGTGAAGCACAGAACGGTGCCCACTTCCAGCACTTGCTCTGAAATAAATCGTTTTCCCATGGGTTGCGTTACTTTTTGATCACCCTATGTATATGTATATATACCTAGAAATGCGGTACAAATTTTCGCTGAAACATTTTGACAGGACCGTATAAAATTTATTTATTAATCATTATTCTTATTATTATGATTATCACAATTATCACTAATTCCAAAAGTTTAAACACAAAAAGTAAACAAAGGTAAGCTGAACAGGCATAACTGTGGAAGAGACGAAAAAAAGAAAAATTGAGTCCTCAGGCAGCACGATAAATTTTCAAAACTATGTCCTCTCCGACCTAATGAACGAAATTTAACGTAATAATGACTCGCAATATTGAGTCAGACAAGTTTTTCTACCGACTCTGCACCACGACTAAAAGAAATTTTGAGTCACTAGACTGCGAAAAGTAACGGAACCGTACGACGAAAAATTGAACAAACGAACATTTCAGAATCAACGAACTCCCACGAAAAGAAAGAAAAAAAATTAAATTTTTAGGCGCGAAGTTTGTAAGAGACGCTATCAGGATGTTGAAGGCGATGCGCCATTTTGAAATTACATTTACAATGAATTTTTGGTTAATTTGATAATTACTTTAAAACGGGTAGCGAAACAGAATATCCACTAATTTTCTTTATACGGAGAACGTGAAAACGATCGTGATTAGTCGAAAGAACACACGCACAAATTTTGAATTCCTATTTATCAGAAACGAAAAAATAATGCATCAGCCTAACGGAGTGCATGGGTTCGTATTATTAAATTGATAACAATTTAATAAGGTTAGCTGCAACCAAATATAGTGATCACTTTTTATTATTTACTTTCTTCATTATTTACTCTTCTATCGGCTCTTTATTTCATTTATCGCTTGCTTTCTCTACACTCGTTTCCACTGTACCGTCTAACTTCATGGTAGCCACGCCGAGACTATGAAAGCCGTTACAAAACAAAGGGGGGGTTCATTAACACTCTTTTAACACTTGTTAATATTTTATTTACTTCCGAAAATGGTTTAAGTAATTTAGGGGGATGCGAGTACGGAATTTTACTATGACGTTTTACGTCGGAGAGGGGCACAAACAATTAATTAAATTTTACGTTACATGACGCCAACCTCACGCTTAACGCGCCGCCTAAAGACTGACTCCCTTGGGGGTAGCCCGCTCTGTCGGCCTCCGTTCAGGACTGCCAACTCTTCCCACTTAAACAATTTAAAACAATTTCACAATTATTAGTAAATGATTTATATTAAACATTATAATCTTAATTAAACAAAAATTAATATTCTTAACTAGGCATTACTACAATTTCTTCACATAATTTTAATTTAAATGATACATATATATATATATATATATATATATATATATATATATATATTAGGGTGTCACTTAAATGCAAAGTTTGAAATTTTCATGCTGACACCCCGCGAATCTATTCCATTGGTAAAAAAAACATGGTGACTGAAAAATCTTTTTATTTGAATAACTATAAAAGGTCGCCCCCTCCTTCCAAAGTTTAATGCTTGCGCGGCGTCTCCATAATCGTTCATTAGATATCTATATATCTCTATATATGTGTGTCTGTGTGTGTCTGAATATCTGAGAAATAAAGTGAACAATACTTAACGATTCACCGTTTCTCATTTCAGCTACGTGATTTCTGGTGATGGAAACCCGGAAGTGTATATACCTATTAGGGGCAGCGGTTGATGAGGTGAAAGGATGCAAGCTTCCTTCCTACAGGCAAGCATTCGGTTACTTCCTTTACCTTCACCATGAAAAGAAAATGACAATACGTGACGCGTTGAGGAAGTCACTTCGAGCAGTGATGTCCTTCTGGGAGAAAGCTCACATTCCAACCAGACTCGAGACACACTGCATCAGCAAACTGGATAAAGTCTTCGAGGAGTGGAAAGGACTAAAAAAAAACGCCTCAAGGACGAGCGATTCACACAAGACGAAAGAAAAAGAATTCATTGAACGCCTCGATCGTCTCTTTGACATCGCCCACGCTGATTGTGAGAAATTGGTCAAGTACCCAGAGGATTGGGAGTTCCTTCAGCAGCAGCGCCAGAAAGGACGTCCAGGTTCAATGGCAGGTTTGGACATGACCCATCAGCGCCAAGTCAAAGATTGTACTCGACGTCGGGAGGAAGAAGAGAAACGAAGAAAGCGATCAGCAGCTGAAATGGAGGCAGTATCCAACGAAGCGGTTTTGGAGTCCTCATCCTCCAGCTCAGATGATAGCGAAGAAAAAGGAGCATGTGGTGGTTCGTTAGCGTCTAAACAAAGAGCAACGAAGAACATCATGACATCGGAATTGGCGGCAGCGCTTGATCGCACGCAACTCTCGTCAAGAAAGGCCACATATCTGCTGTTTGAGGCAGCTTCCAGCTTAGGGCATGATGCTAGCGACTACAACATCAATCGTGGATCCATTCATCGTCAGCGTGAAAAATTCCGTACCCTTAAGGCTCGGCAACTGAAGAGCGAGTTCCAAGGCAATAGTCCGTTGACTGTTCACTGGGACGGAAAACTCATGCAAGATCTGACGTCACGAGAATATGTTGACCGCTTACCTATTCTTGTATCTGGCTCCGGGACAGAGCAGCTCCTCGGGGTGCCAAAACTTCTGTCAGGAACCGCGCTGGCACAAACAAATGCCATCATAGATTGCCTGAATGAATGGGGAGTGACCGATCATGTCAAATCTATGTGTTTCGACACAACCGCGACAAACACAGGCCACCGTGGAGGAACTTGTGTTCTTCTGGAAGAAAAAGTTGGACGTGACCTGTTACACTGCGCGTGCAGACACCATGTACTGGAGTTGGTGCTACAGGCGGCATTCGCAGCATCGCTAGATTCAGTATCTACCGGTCCAGAAATTCTGCTTTTCAAGCGCTTCCATGATTATTGGACCCGCATTGACCAGCAACAGTTCCAAACTGCGGACACAGATGCGTTCACCAAAGCAGCTATTTTTAAGCATAGAACGGAGCTCATTGAGTTTGCAAAATCACAAGCACTTCAAGTTCGTGATGACTATCAGGAATTCCTCGATCTTTCCGTCATCTTTCTTGGAGGAGTTCCATACAAGGACTAAACTTCCGCGCCCCTGGTGCTATGCACCGGGCGAGATGGATGGCTAAGGGGCTCTATGCCATCAAGATCTGGCTCTTCCGAAGACAGTTTAAACTGACGAACACTGAGGAACGCGGAATTCGAGATATCTGCCTCTTTTCTGTTCTAGTTTACATGAAAGCGTGGGCAACAGCTCATCTGTCCATCGAAGCTCCGCTGAATGATTGGGAATTGATGAGGACGCTCCTTCGATACCCGCACAAGAAGATCTCTGATGGTACCACCAAGAAGCTGTCTGCGCACCTGTGGTACCATTCGGAGGAGGCAGTGGGTCTGGCGTTCTTTGATGAGAGGATATCGATGGAAGTGAAGTGCAGCATGGTTGCAGCGTTAGATGAAGAAGCCCCTCACATGCCGCCAAAACGACCTTTGGTTCTTGATACTATGTTCCTCAGTGACAGCAAAGGACTGGAGCAACTGATCACAAAGAACACCCGAGGATTCTTCTCAAAACTTCAGTTGCCAGATTGCTTTCTGCTCCACCATCCCAGTTCATGGACGTCAAACTCTGAATACGTGCAAGCTCGGGATGTGGTCTCCAAACTTGCAGTGGTGAACGACAGAGCAGAACGGGCCGTGGCTCTGGTGAAGGAGCTGAACGGAAAGTTGACAGTGAAAGAAGAACAGCTCCAGTTCCTCGTTCAAGTTGTCACTGACCACAGAAAGCAACACCCAACTCCGAACAAATCAGCATTAGTGAGGACGCGAAAGAACTAATCACTGATCAGCGTATGAGCACCAATTATTCTGCTACTGTATATGTATTTTATTTCTCAAAGTTTTGCTTTTGTTGCTTCTCCATTTTGTACCATTATTCGCCAAATTATGTCTTCTATTTTGATTATATAATAAACTGTTTGTATTCTTTGCGTTTTTAAATGTCTTACTTTCGTTATTTCACCAAATTGCCTTGTTTTTTATTATCTGGTTCGGCCCAAGCTGTGAACACTGAACAGCTTGTTGACGTCAACAAATGGGTCTTGTTTTCAGTGACGAGGGCGACCTTTAAATGATGACCAATCAGGACCAAATTTCTCTTCCGTATGTTTTTACACCAAATGGAACAATTTTAGGGGGTGTCATAGAAAATATCCATCGTTTAATTTTCCCCCTATTACCTAGTGACACCCTAATATACCCTGAAATTCATAACGTAACGCACGTAAGTACTAAATCTAAACATTCGAAGCTTACCTAGGAACTATAACTACTTATTGGCCCTTTTGAAAACTTCTACGGTCAAATTTAGTGTTAGAATTCTCACGGAAACCTGGTTAAATAGTAGTATTAAAAACCTATATAATATAGATAATTACGTTGCTTATCATACTGTAAGAGATGGTCAGATTGGTGAGGGGTATCTCTGTGTATGTGCATCAAACTTACGACTCTAACGAATTATTTTCTCTATGTAATAGTGACAATGAAAACCTGATTATGAATATAAATGACAAAAGTAATGTATATTCTGTCCATGCAATATATAGACCACCTAATACTAATATCAATAGCTTTTTAATTCACTTAGATAACATGTTATGCAACTTTCATAAATCAAATGCCATAGTTGCGGGAGACTTCAACATCAATTTGCAATCTGAAGCAATCTCTCATAAATTTTTAAACTTAATGAATTCTTTCTATCTTAGTCATTCTATTACCAAACCCACTCGAGTCTGCAGCTATGGCAATCGAATAACAGAATCTACGATTGATGATATATTTATAAATAGCAATGCCCTCGTAATTTCTGGAATTATAACCACTAACATCAGTGATCATTTTCCTACTTACGCTATATTCAGTAACATTGTTCAGGTTGCGGACAAAACAACTATTGATTACAGAATATTCTCAGAGGTTAACAAAAGAAAATTTATTGGGGCTGTAGAAAATACTCGACTTGACTGTGACGAACCTTTAAATGACCCAGATCATATGTTTCAGTTCTTCTATGACACCTTATTCCATATTTTTAATATTTGCTTTCCTTTAAGGAGAAAAACAGTTTCGCCCAAAAGTGTCGCAAATCCATGGATCACTCCAGGAATTATCACTTCAATAAAGAACAGAGATACATTATTAAAATTGCAGTTACAGAGCAAAATTCCTAAAATACAATATACTCAATACAGAAACAAATTAACTAAAATAATCAAAATTGCAAAATATAACTATTATAACAATCAATTTTCCAAACATAAAGGAGACATGAAAAACACTTGGACAACCATAAACAATCTTCTCGGAAAACAAATTAAGAAAAATTCAATAGAGAAATTAAATGTTGATAATAAAGAAATTACTGATGATACTGCTATTGCAGACTCTTTAAATGCACATTTTACTTCAATAGCGGATAAGCTTCGCTCACAATTAATAAATAATGATCACTCACCTCTAGAATATGTGCCACCCAGCCCACTAAATTCATTTTCTTTTGTTCCTGCTACCTCTACTGAGGTCCAGAATATTATTGGTAAATTAAAAAATACAAAAAATAACATCCATAACATTCCTGTACCTATATTGAAGCTTGTTAAAAATAAGATATCTGTAACTTTGGCTAAAATTATCAATCAAAGTATTTCCAAAGGAATATTCCCATCAATGCTAAAAACTGGTTGTATAACACCCCTTTTTAAAGGGGGTGATCCTACACTAGCAACAAATTACAGGCCGGTGTGTTCGTTATCTGTGTTCAGCAAAGTTTTTGAAAAAATTGTAAAAAGTAGAATGCAGCGATATTTAGACTCCTACAATTTATTATCTCCAAGTCAATATGGCTTCCGTAATAATAAAACAACGGAAATGGCTATTTTAAATCTTATGGAAAATGTAAATACAGCTAAGGAGAACAAGGAAATAATGATATCAATATTTATGGATTTGAGTAAGGCGTTTGATGTAATAGACCATAATATTCTACTTAATAAATTATATTGTTACGGCTTCAAAGAAGCAATCAGTGATTGGTTTAAAAGTTATTTGTCCAATAGATATCATTTTGTATCAGTAAATAAGGTTTGCTCAACTAAAGCGCTTGTCAAACATGGTGTGCCACAGGGCTCAGTTCTGGGTCCACTGTTATTTTTATTATATATAAATGACCTTCCACGTTCATCTGATATATTGAACTTCATAATGTTTGCAGATGATACAACTGTCTCTTTTTCTTGCAAAGATGTTAATACAGCTAAGAATATATTTCATTCAGAATTCATCAGTGTAATGAAATGGTTGACCAATCAATAAACTCTTCCTAAATACCAGTAAAACAAATTTCATGATTTTTACTAATAAAAAAAATGTATATCTTGATGAACTTAATGTTAATGAAATCGCCATAAAGGAGTGTACTGTAACAAAATTTCTTGGTGTAATGCTAGATAAGAATTTCAATGGAGTGATAATGTAAATTATATCGCGAAAAAGATTTCAAGGAGCGTTGCTATAATGTTTAAACTTAGAAATGTAGTCCCTAAACAAGTTTTATTGACTCTTTATCATACTCTTGTTCTTCCTTATATAACATACTGCACCCTTGTTTGGGGAAACTCCGCTAACAACGCATTAAATGGTATCTTTGTCATCCAAAAACGAACAATAAGGTTATTATCTGATGCTGATTTCCTTGATCACCCTAGTGCATTATTTAAAGAGCTAAACCTACTAAAGCTCAACGATATAACCAAACTGGCACATTTTATTTTTATTTACACGTGTAAGAACAAAATCATTAATTTACAATGGGTAAATAGATATTTTGTAACTCATCAAGAAATCCACTCGTATCAGACCAGAAATAGATCAAAGCTTGTTATACCTCAATTTAGATTATCTTCATCTCAAAAACTATCAATTTTCATTGGATTAAAACTATGGAATGACTTGCATGCCGATATAAAAAATATTATGAATGTAAATTTGTTTAAAACCAAGTTGAAATCCCGATTAATAATGGCATACTAACAAAAATCTAGGATTAATGTCCACTAATATTGTTTAATATTGTCCATTAATATTGTTTAATATTGTAATACATGTTTTAACTATTAATAATACTTATTTACTTATTTATTTATTTATTATTATTAATTTATAACAACTAGCTGCTTATTTTTAATAAGAGCCTAGTAAAGCCTAAAGCTTAAGGGCCAAATTAAATAAAATAAATAGTCTAGCTTCACAATTATTCATGTCATTGTAAATTGAAAAAAAATTATTTATTTTATTATTATTAATAAAGGTTATTCTATTCTATTCTATTATTCTATACCTGTTACACGATTCCGAGTCACGGACCTGTTAAACAAATTGGATATTTATAAATTTCGTTTTCTGCATTACAATTTTATAATCATTTTTTAGGTGATAAAGTTTACATTTACTTTTAAAAACTTTATATTTAAGAGAAAATAAACTAAAACAATTAATGTTAAACTTTTATGGACTGGTGCAGTGGTGCATGCATGTCGTTATCGTTCGGAAATATAATTTATGAACGTTTATAAAAATCTACAATAACAAAATGAAGCTACAAAAGTGCTGTGGTATTTAATTAAAGCAATTATTATATTCTAACCACTGTTTCATTCGGTCCAGACAAAAAGTAGTTAACTAAACTTGGTTTGTTGTTTGAAAGATATGATTTTTCTTTGTTATAACAAAATGAAGCCAACAAAATAGATTAAGTAACTCTAAATAAAGCAATTATTATATTTTAACCATTACTTTATTTGATTCTATCAAAAAGCAGTCAACTAAACGTGTTTTGTTGTTTTCAAAAACAGGTTTTTTCTTGCGTATATTTAAAACAAAAATTTTTAAACTACAGGGTGTCTGAAAAGTCACTCCCTATTTTTAAATTCTTATTGCTCCTAAACGAAAAGGAATATGAAAACATTTTTTTAACTGAAATGAAGCTCATTTATTACTGTTTACTTTATTACAAAATTTGAAAGCTTTAATACAAAGTTAAAGTTCAACGTAGGTTCCAGCAGCGTCCACACATTTTTGTAACCTTACCGGTACATTTTCAACAGATTTTCTCAAGAAGTCACGTAGTACATTACCAAGAACATCACGAATTTTGTTTTCAAGTTCATCAATGGTCCTTGGTTTTGATTTGTAACCTTCTTCTTTGGCCCAGCCCCACAGAAAGAAGTTGCATGGCGTTAAATCTGGACTTCAAGCAGGCCATTTCGTTGGCCCTCGACAACCTAACCACCATCCGGAGAAGTGGTTATCTAACCAGGCACGAACAGTTAGTGCAAAATGTGGTGAAGCCCCATCTTGCATGAAGAGCAACTCTCCAGCATTTTCCCACTCACGTTCTCACGTTACAGAAGTGTGTGGACACTGCTGGAGCCTGCGTTGAACTTTAACTTTGTATTAAAGCTTTTAAATTTTGTAATAAAGTAAACGGTAATAAATAAGCTTCATTTCAGTTAAAGAAATGTTTTCATATCCCTTTTCGTTTAGGAGCAATAAGAATTAAAAAATAGGGAGTGACTTTTCAGACATCCTCCAGTTAAAAGTTAAATGACTTATTTCATCTATATAAGACGACTGGTAAATTTTAATTAATTTCATATGTAAGTACTATATTGAATTGTTCATTTTAATTAATAGAACGAATAACTCTAAACACCGTTGTTAACAGAGCATTTTTTAACCTAGTGAGTAGGCGACATGAATGCCACCCAGTGAAGAAATTTTTAGGGTACTGGGCGACAAGGAATTTTCAAAATTTGTAAAAAAGAATTGTCTCCGGAGTTGTCTTGGGAGCATTGTCTTGGAAGCCATATAAATACATATAATACATGCACATTAGGCCAGGTCGAAATTTTATATTGAAAAGGTACATATTGTGAGGGGTTTGAATGGAACACAGGAACCCCCTCATAAATTATTTTCGCTGTTTAAAGCCTCCTACCATGGCACAATTTTTCACTTTTTGACCTATTTTGAAGAATATTCCATTTATACGAGACCATGACTCCAGATTTGAAAAAATTTACTGGAGCACAGCTCTGAATTTACTTTTTTTCCCCTTACACCACTAGATAGGTTAATGATAGTAAACTCTTGAATTGACGACATACCAATTACAAATTGTTTTAGCTAAACATAATAATACAATAATGTACAGTTTATAACTCACCTTAAGTTTATTTATTCATTGCAGCAGCAACAGTGGACGATGTTAGACCTTGCATGTAGGCATTTGTTGTGAATTTACCGCCATGTATGCTTGGCCACTGATCAATGGCTTTCTGTGTGATCATTACAGCAGATCTAGTGCCTGGAGCTGGACCCTCCTTCACAATTCTGCACAGCTTAGTCAAATGAGATGGCTTAATGGATCCTTTGTGTTCAACAATGTAACCAAGAATGAAGAATGTCCCTTCAGCTGGTGCTTCACTCCAGGCAGTTGATCCATCTTTATCAAAATGCTTTAATCTCTCTGTGATTCCTTTCCACAGCTGTTCTATATATTCTGTCAGCCAATTTATCACTGAGTCTTTTGTAAAACTACTTTCAGATCTGGTTCTGGATGGTCTAGCAACTTCAGCAACCTGGTAGTAATCAGAACGTTTCTTGATGTATTTGTAAACTTCATTTAGGATGTAATTCTCAGCTGTTAGTTCCTTTTGCTGCCCTGTGGTATCGTGCTTAAATTCAGAAACTACATCATTTGCATTTCCTCCATTAGCTAATTTGGAAATTGTTTCCATCACTCTTAACATAACAGTTTTCCCTCCTTCTTTATAAAATATATTTTCTACAAATTCTGCACTAACTGTGGTTTTTTGAGCTACTTGCAACATAATCTTTGTTACATAGGAAATCAATACATAGAACTTGGCACTAATTTCTTTCTCTTGTGGATGATCAAAAAACACACAATTTTCCACAAATCTGTCAAATTGATCAAATTCGTAATTAACCATGCGAGTATCAGATTTGAGTTTTGGTCTCTTAAAACCAATGATATTTTCAAGAACCATATTGGTATAGTCAAGGCCTGATCTCAGATTTGAAGAGTGATTCTGAATAAAGTCTAAAAGCTCACTTAGTTTACAAATTTTCTTCAATGCATCAACGTGGGCTCTGTTCACAAGATGCATTAAGTCCCATCGAAATTTGAAATTTTCTCCAAACAACTTTTTCATTTCGTTTTAAATGGCTCGTTGTCCTTACAAAAAGCCCCATCTCCAACCATTCCAGATACCTTGGATTTAATTGCTTCTTCAGATAGTTTCAAGTGATTAGGAGACTTCAACACATCAAAAATTTCATTGGCCAAATAAACTCCTGATTTGCTGCGTACTAAATTTATCCCAGCAAGTTTTACAGTCTTATCTTCTTCACTCATAACTAATACAACTAGCATGCTTAATCCCAAAATTGTTCCAATGTCAGCTGTTATTGTTACTGAAGTTTGTTCTAAGAACCACTTTACAGTTTGTTCTTTAAGTTGATTATCTAATAGCTCACAAATTGTCTCGCACGCATGTGTGCTATGATTCAAATTTCCAACCTCACAACCTGACCTATGTAATACAGCTAGAAGTACTGGATATAGAGCCCATGCAGTGTTTGTTTTCATTATGTAGTATAAGATGTTGCCACATAAGTCTTCTATGCGTTTAATAGTGTTCCGAGAAGATGTTTTCATCACTTCATAAACAGCAGCTCTTTGATGATGCTGAAGTTTAATTAAATGTCTCTTCAGGTGGGTTTTCAGATTTCTAAACCATCTCTCTTGATTTTCTCCTTGTTTGCATACATAGGTTAAATCTTTAACATTGAAGTAACCTTTTATGTTAGAATGTTTGTCTGAAGCACATGCTTTGGGGTCTGTGCAAGCTATGCAATATAATGTAAACATTTTATCATCAGAAGCATCATCAATATCTTCTTGATTATCATCATCTTCATCCTCAACAGCTATATCTACATCAGGCATATTAGTGTCACTATTTGCAATGTTTTCCATTATATCACTTGGTACTGAAAATGAATCATCAGCATGCCCTAGATCCTTCTTTTCCACCAATTTGAATGTAGATTTGATCAAATCATTGTTCAGGATTTCTTGTATTGATTTACACTTGCTTAAATGGGCTATGGAAATGTCAAATTTGTTGCTTTTTGCTTTATTAGATTTGGATGCAACACTTGAACTTGAAGGCATATTTTGACTCTTCTCTTTATTAACCACAACAGCTTGGTGAGTTTCTTTTGTTAGGCGCAAAATTGCATTCAATGTCTTCTGGATTTGGGAATTTTCAAATTCCTCTAAAGCAGTTTTGTTAGTCTGATGCGCAGATTCCTCACTTACCTTTTGTTTCTTAGGTGGAGGAGAAGCACTTTCTTCAGTCTGTGAAACATCTAGTGAAAAAGTTTCATTTTCTAGATTAGCCGTATCTCTTTGCTGCACTTCATCCTGGTATTTCTTTACTGCAATATCTAAGCTGTGGGCCCAAACTCTGGGACCTCTTGTATTGTAACAAATATTTTTTTTGGAATTAAAATGTTCCTCCCAGTTTTGCTTCTTTGAATATTTGTTCTTGCATTGACCACAAAAGTAACTCCTTTTAACACCCTCACTTTTCTCTCCAACTTCATCAATATTAGGATCCATTATTGATTATTGACTACCTGAAAAAATACAAAATAAGTAAAAGTTAGTAAATATAGTATGGTAAAAGTGAGTAAAAGTAAGTAAATATAGTACAATGAAAGTAAGTAAAAGTAAGTGCTTTAAACTTAGTAAAAGTAAGGAAGAGTAAGTAAAAGTAGGTAAGTTAAAGTAAGTAAAAGTAAGTTTAAACTTAACTAAACTTTTCAATTCTAGAGTCATGGTGGATTACTTAAAACCGCACAAGTAATTATCTGGCCAATTTATCAAACCTGGCCGAGATCAATGGAACATAGTCCAATCCTGATAATTTTATATTAAAAAAATATACGTTTTAATAAAATTTTAATTATCAAAACATTGAAGCTTAACAAAAATAAAAATAATTGTTAAATATGGAATTACCAACTAAACTTAAAATAACTAAATTTGTAATTTAAAAAAATTGGTTTGTAGAAGAACGTATACGCAAAAAAATTGCATAACGTCTAGCGGATGAACAAAACCCAAACCCAAATTTACTTTTTCTCATGGTCAAATTTACTGGAGCAATGCTCCCAAGATCCCAGGAATCTGGAGTCATGTACGAGACTTACTCTACATTTAGGTTTTTTGATGACATAACTCTTTATTAACGTATAATATTTTATTTAATAATGTACAGTATTAAGAAAATTAATTAAGTACAACAATATATTCAGAAGAAAAAATTAGAGGCATAATCAATGTGTTAAAATTCAATTCACTTTTTCATTGTTCCTTATCACATCAAAATGGAAGAAATTTTCAATATCATTAGGAAATTTTATTTCATATGTTTCTTACTCGTTCCATTGGGCCTTCCATTCAAACTTGGGCAGTTTTCGCCTTGATTCTAATGAGTTTAAGATAAACTTTTGACGGTTGTCATATCCTATTCTTTCCTGACATGCCTTTGTTACTAGGTTCACTGCCCTTTCCACACTTTGACTGTGGCATGGAAAAGAAGCTATCTCCAGTGGCTTACATCGAGCCTGTAGTAGCTCATCGTTGCTAAAATTGTTTAGCAGCGGTGGAGGAGTAATGATCTCTTTTTGACAATCGATCAACTCGGTGTAGTCAGTAGATTGGAAATTGAGGGTTCGAGGCAACTCAATGTTTCTGATACCTGAAAATCCTGTTCTTGAAAGGATGATTTTCTGAATAGCTTGCTCCCTAATTTCTAGTCTCTTGTCAGTTACCATTGATATGAGTATATTTTCTGGGTGGGCAAAGTAGGCGTTATTCTTTAATACTGGTTCTATGATTGATCTATGTTGTTCATCTAAATTTCGAAGCCAGCACATTAAATGCCAAAAGTTATATGCACTATCAGTTGCATTAGGATGAGATTTTATCCAAAACCACCCTGGAGCATAGAACTGCATAATAATCTTGACTATATCTTGAAGGTTTTAATCGGGATTTGGCGTTGAGATATATAATCGAAGGACCCTGTTGGTTAAAGTTAGCCAGCGAGCATGGTGAAGGGTACCTGGGGATCGAGTGGACAGATCTTGAGAAGTGTCTCCAGTTTGCACTGCCAGACACATATCATAGAGATATCTTTGATCACTGCTTAGCTCCTTCACAACATTTGCTGGAATTTCTTTAATGTTTCCCTTTACGCGAGAATATTTGACTACCTCTAATTTTGTTAACTCTGTTTTCAGTTTATTCCCAGTTGAACCCACAAAAGTATTTGGACCTGTTGTTTTACCATCAATGGCTTTGTAGACGTGCATAAAAGGCAGCTCATTCAAATGCAAGAGGCACACCAACCACTGCACTGGTCTGTTAAGATGAATTTCAACCAGTTTTATGGATCCACCAATTTTTCCTGTATTTACAGGAGTACCATCACACAGTAAAGCTTTGATAGTATCTGTGCCGTTCGAGTCTGTAATAATAGTTATCAACCCTTCTGCTATGCAATGAGCAGTTCCATTATCTGGTGTGACATGGTCTACATAGATGCTTCCTGGTTCTTTCACAATAACATAGTGTTCTTCTTTTATCTTTCCACTTTTAGTTAATGTGTTATCTTTCCTTCCATCAAATCCAAGGCACTCCATCTTCAGATTTTCGGATTTAGACCTAAAAGAATTTGTTTCACCCATGCGATTTCTTTCTCTTTCTAATTTCTTTCTGTCAAGCATGTTAGTGTGGTTAAGAATCCCCATATCTTTTAAAGCTGCATTGACTATTGCAGCTGCAGCTCTACATTCTACAACTTACACGATAACGATCTGCTGTTAATGCTAGGTTTTTATAGGAGTGCCTGTTCTGAGTATTCTCAGTCAATTCTAAATCGGCCTCATAATCTACATCCTGACTCTCTGAATCTACATCCATGTTTTCTTCGGTATTTTCTATAAATTCTGATGGTAAAACATTGGTGGCTTCAGTCATTTCTTCTTGTGCTTTTAGTTGACAGTTTTGTGCTTCTTGGGCTCTTGCTAAAGATCTCTTCTTTGTTGAACTAGCTATGCGATCAATTGGTCCTAACTGATTTTTTTCTTTGTTTTTGACCCACAAAAGACTCCCATTCTGCCATTGGTATTTTATCCTTAAACCTGCAAGATTTCCTATCAATTCCCTTATCATAGTATTCACAAGAAGATATATCAAACATTTCATCCTACTGAGCTACTTTTAAGGCAAAATTTTAATTTCTTCGATGTAACGGCACCTTGTTCAATTTTGAGGCTTCTTCTATTAGTCGACTGACTTTAAGATAGATACCTTTGGTGTTAATTGTAGGGAAAGAAAATTTTATCCAAATGTCTTCAATATCTTTTACAACAACCCTGTAACAATCATTAGCAGCTGCTGATCCTTTTGATTTAGCTTCTTCACGACGGCACACAAAAAGGTAGTCTCTCTCAACATCTGTTTTGAAGGAGTCATGGCTGCTGGGAATTCCGTAGGATATCCAAAGGCTGCATTTGAGGACTTGCTTCTAGTAGTCATAGTTTATATTCAGAAGTAAAATCAAATTATATGTAATTTATAATTTATGATAATTCAAATTATAATTAAAGCAAATGCAAATTATTTCTATTTATCTGAAAAATTATTTCTATTTATCTGGGGCATGTGATAGGGGTAGTAGGATAGCGCATGCTTGATTTTTAATATTTTGTTAAAGTGATAGAAAAACCTCACATAGTGTACTTTTTAAGAAATAAAAATTTTTCCCATTTAAATATATGCAAATATGAGGGTAAAAAAGAGGTGGGGGGGTATGTGCTAGGGGTAGCAGGGGTAGCACATACTTGATGTTTTAATATTTTGTTAAGATGATAAAATGAAACTTCTCACATAGTATACTTTTTAAGAAATAAAAAATTTCCCATTTTCGACCCGGCCTAATGCACATATGCCACAATTAGAACTGTTTATCCTAAATGTAAATATGAAATTTACATTGAATATTTATTTACAGATAATGCTAGTGTTATTTCAGACCACACGGGGATAGTGGCCTGATTAGGGAACATCCGGATCCATAGTATCCTTAATCCAAGGGTGTGGTGGGACCGGTTCGGTCTGGTTCGCCCGAACCGGTTGTTAAATTTTGAGTGGCTCACCGAACCGTTTGTTTGTTTCTAACAAATATTTAACAGTCATTAGAAATTTATTTATATCTACATTTTTTTAATTTTTCAGGATTTTATAGAAAAATATAAATAGTATCACAAGCAGTGGTCGTTTCAATATTTATTTATTTTTTGAGGAAAAATTAGTTTATTTTTAGATAATTATGTCATTAGTGAGTATAAAGAATATGTTAAATAATTTCTGCCAAAATGTTATAAAATGCTGTTTGGAAAAGCTAAAATGCGTTGGCTTCCGGGGCTCCGCCCCGGTCCCCGCTGGGGGAGCTACCGCTCACCCCAGACCCCCTAGCTTAATGACTCGTGCCATTCGCGCTCGCCGATTTACACCCCTATCTGTATCAGAACCGGTTCTTAAGAAATTGGCAACACACCCCTGCCTTAATTCCCCCCCCCTCCACTTCCCAATCTGCCTTTGTAGCCCAGTGGGAAAAGCTTAAAAAATGCTCTGGTTTTTAATGTGTATACAGCGTACTTCATGTACTCAGAACAATAATATTTATATATTCTTTGAATATGCAAACCGGATAGCGGAACAAAGTCGATCTGCACAATGTTGACATGCATAAGGTCGACATGCATAAGGTTGATCTGCATAATGTCGATACTAAAAGGTCAGTTTAAATTAGGTCAGGTTAAATTCAGTTCAATTAGGTTAGGTTACATTATGCCGTTTAGGTTAGGTTAGGTTAGTCATTTTCATTGAAAATTTGAAATTAGTTTGAAATGTGAAATCCATATACGGTACTTTAAACATAAGGTCGAACGTCGACATTATAAAATTCGATTTTGTTCATGTAACGCTACTGACTATGTTTAAATAAATTTTTCTCGTGTTATCAGTCTTTCATCTACCGAGCGTTTTTTTTTCTATCCCAGATTGAATAAACTCTTATTTAAGTCTTATTCTTATCTTTATTTGATAAAACTATAATGAAAATAGGAACATAAAACACTAAACCCGTTAATCAAAACCTCAACTCCTGACGGAGTAGTGAGATGAACCCTTTGTACTCGTACATTGCGTGGTGTAAGGTTTCTCAACCGGGATCCTGGGACAAGCGCAGCAAATCCCGGGATTTCCCGGGTTTTACAAAGTATTCTAAAATCATGAAAATAAAAACCCACTCTAATAAACAGAGTTTATTTCCACGACAGTTTCGACGCCCACTGGCATCCTCCTCGGGTGGATACAGAAACACGAATGAACCAAAACAAGAGGGAAAAACAGTCCAGGGACCGACCGTTAAGAAATTCGCACCTAGGTTAGATCCCATTCTCCCGACACCGGAAGGGCATTTTCATTAAGTACATTCGCGCAAATTTAAAACTATCTTCCTGTTCTAAACATACAGATTCTAATATATTTTTTTTTTTTTTACATAATTATTACATTTATTACATTTAATATTGCATAATTATTTATTACAGAAATTATAAATTTATTATTACATTGGTTATTACATTATTGTTTACTATACAGAACTTATAAACCGAAAAACGAATGAAAAAGCCGATTAGGAAACAATCCAGCGACCATTGAGAAATTCGCACCTAGGTTAGATACCGTTCTCCCGACACTGGAAGGGCATTTTATTACAGGGTCCGCTTATAAGTACATTCCCACAAATTAAAACTATCTTCTTGTTCTATACATACAGATTCTAATATTTTGACATAATTACTGCATTTATTATTACATTTACATTTTTTTAACATTTATTATTATTACCTTTACCCTAATTATTAAATTTATAATATTACCTTTATTATTACATCTGTTGCATTTATATTTATTTCCACAATTTATTACTTCCATTATTACATTTACTAAAGGCGAGTAAGGAAACATTCCAATCCAGAGACATTTAAGAAATTCACACTTAGGTTCGAACACGTTCCCACGACTCCGTAAGGAATTTTTTGACCAAGAATCTCATTAAAGGGTCTAACTTATAAGTACCCTCGCACAATTTAAAATTATCTACTTTTTCTATACACACAGATTCTATTATTTTTCTTTTGACATAATTATTACATTTATAAAGTACCTTACTTGATTCCCAATCTATAGCATGATTATTTTGGCTGGCGTGATAAAAAATGGCATTATTAGTATTACAACTTCTGAAGGCATATTTGTGTTTTTTATTGGTTAGGAATAACGTGGCAAAAGAGGAACAAGCCTGTGTCTACAGCATTCCCTGTAAAAGTTGTGATTTAGTATACGTGGGAGAAACTGGAAGAAATATTGAAACCCGTATTAAAGAACACAAATATGCCTTCAGAAGTTGTAATACTAATAATGCCATTTTTTATCACGCCAGCCAAAATAATCATGCTATAGATTGGGAATCAAGTAAGGTACTTTATAAATGTAATAATTATGTCAAAGAAAAATAATAGAATCTGTGTGTATAGAAAAAGTAGATAATTTTAATTTGTGCGAAGGTACTTATAAGTTAGACCCTTTAATGAGATTCTTGGCAAAAAATCCCTTACGGAGTCGTGGGAACGTGTTCGAACCTAAGTGTGAATTTCTTAAATGTCTCTGGATTGGAATGTTTCCTTACTCGCCTTTAGTAAATGTAATAATGGAAGTAATAAATGTGGAAATAAATATAAATGCAACAGATGTAATAATAAAGGTAATATTATAAATTTAATAATTAGGGTAAAGGTAATAATAATAAATGTTAAAAAAATGTAAATGTAATAATAAATGCAGTAATTATGTCAAAATATTAGAATCTGTATGTATAGAACAAGAAGATAGTTTTAATTTGTGGGAATGTACTTATAAGCGGAGTAATAAAATGCCCTTCCAGTGTCGGGAGAACGGTATCTAACCTAGGTGCGAATTTCTCAATGGTCGCTGGATTGTTTCCTAATCGGCTTTTTCATTCGTTTTTCGGTTTATAAGTATAGTAAACAATAATGTAATAACCAATGTAATAATAAATTTATAATTTCTGTAATAAATAATTATGCAATATTAAATGTAAAAATGTAATAATTATGTAAAAAAAAAAAAATATATATTAGAATCTGTATGTTTAGAACAGGAAGATAGTTTTAAATTTGCGCGAATGTACTTAATGAAAATGCCCTTCCGGTGTCGGGAGAATGGGATCTAACCTAGGTGCGAATTTCTTAACGGTCGGTCCCTGGACTGTTTTTCCCTCTTGTTTTGGTTCATTCGTGTTTCTGTATCCACCCGAGGAGGATGCCAGTGGGCGTCGAAACTGTCGTGGAAATAAACTCTGTCTATTAGAGTGGGTTTTTATTTTCATATTTTGACCTTCACGTAGAGAAAAGTGAAGTTTTTTGCATTTATTCTAAAAACGTTATTTCAAATAGTTTTACGTTAATTTGCAACTGTAACTGGAAAATACAAACATAAAGACTATGATGACAAATTTATAATTGCACGAATCACTGCGTTGTACAACTCGAATAGTGCCTATAACATGCCCTGTAAGCCTGTATGATGTTGTGCATGTGTAATATGACTGGTATTTTTGATGATTGACTCGGGCTGAAAGCCAGTCATTTGATTTCCTTGAATTACGCATTTTGTGTTTTAGGAGATTTTAATTTAGGTTATTATTTTCAATTCAGTGGCACACCTTTTGCTGTTGATATTTTTTTTACTAAAAATTAGTTAGAAGTATATAAAAGTAGTGATGGGACGATTAATCGGAATCGGAATCGAGAATCGGAAGAATCGAGCATTTTTCAGGAATCGGAATCGGAATCGAGAGAATTGTACCATGATTTCCGATTCTTAAAACGATTCTTTAACTTTTAATTGAACCAGTTTTGCAATGTAAACTTTAAAATTTAAATGAAAGAGGATAACAAATTTTATTTTTATTGTATTGTAGCTATACATTAAAACATGTATATCCATGATGTGTAATCAAGAAGATTAAAATGATTTGTTACAACTTACAGTTGATTTTTATTTTTAAACCAATCTATTATAATTTATAATTTATATTACCATACTCATAATGTAAATAGTTAATCTTACCAGAGTAAAATATGACAATTTCCACAAAAACAAGTATAGAATTATATTTAAAAATATTGAGAATCGGAATCGGAATCGAGAATCGTATCGGAATCGAGACTTTTTAGTGGTATCGGAATCGGAATCGGAATCGTTAAAAATTTTGGTATCGTCCCATCACTATATAAAAGGTGTTGTGTTCGTATAAATTACACTTTTATATAATATATTTTTGTTGAAGTGCAAAGCTGCAAATTAGCATTGTAGGCATAGCTACCTCGGCTATATACCGTATTTGTTTCTGCAGTGGTTGAAACTCGGCCTAGGCTTTATCCTTTATTATATTTATCATTATTGTGTTAAAATATCCATACATTTATATTTAATATTAATTAACTAATCTAGATTTATCTAACGCTTAAACACTTCAAGACTTTATTATTATTATTTTTTATAAACTGAGAAATCCCGGGATCCCCGGACGATGGGCCATTTTGTCCCGGAAAACCGGGATAGTGAAAACCCCTGAAAACGAGAAACCCTAGCGTATTGGGTGTCTCAGCTACAGCGGTTCAAATCCGGTAAGGGTATAAACATTCACAAGTTTGTTTCCGTACACGTATGTGCTCATAGGGAATATATTAAAGGTAAATATACATATTTACATATATTAATAAGTTATATTAAGATAAAATAGCATTTCAGGAAATTTAACAAATTCAATTTGTTCGAAAGGCATATCAAAAAGAATTATAAGAAAGGTGCAAATTAAATTAACTTATTCTTAACAGAGAAACAGTTCTGGTTTCAACAGATCTGGTCAGATTTTACAAAAGATTTACAAAAGACTACATAAACTAAATCTGTTCTCTCTGGAAAGAAGAAGAGAGAGGTACACCATAATCTACATATGGAAAATGATCGAAAAACTGGTACCAAACCTCAAACGAAACCCAATTACCATCCAAACAACGCTGGAAAATAGGAAGGGGCAGAATGTGTAGTGTTCCCAAATTAAAGGCCCAACAAAGGACCTCAACACTAAAAATAGCTTGGTTGTCAGGGGGCCAAGACTTTTTAACCAGCTTCTAAAGAAACTCAGAAACGTTACTGGGGTCAAAGTTGAAGTCTTGAAGAGAAGACTAGATGCCTGGCTCAGGACGGTACCAGATGAGCCCAGTGTACCTGAATATGTGCGGTGGAGAGCGCAAGAGAGCAACTCGCTCCTCCACCAGCTTGACCTTCGTGTGAAGAGAAACCAGCACACGAAACCTGAACGAGGTTAACGAGGTCTTATATATATATATATATATATATATATATATATATTAGGGTGGTCCATAAAATCGAACTTTCGATCTTTACAGCTCCACCCGCCTAATCTGTGTCACTATAGCAGAAAAGAAATTGTGAACAATTTCACTCACATCGGTGCATAATTAGTAGTCGCTCATGGGGTTATATGTTCTTTTCTGAGTCACTCATTACTATGATCTATTTATTATAGGTGCTAATTAATGCCGTTTTCTGCTCTTTCACAGGTTAGAATGTTAAATATAGCTATATGAAATAGATTTCAATAGATATTGGTATAACATACATTGGTTTATATTGGTTACAATGGGCTCCGTCGACAAAAAATTGGCGGAGAAGAAGCAGAAGGTTGCAAAGCGGAAAGCAGAGGAAGACGTCCGAAAGAGGAAAGCAGTCGAAGAGCAAGCCTCGACATCCCAAACAGCCGAACTTGCTTCTTCAAGCTCTGCCGATAACGAGTTTCTTGAGGGAGCAACTGGAGGTTGTCCTTCTCCTTCCCCCTAAAAAAGAACACGCCAGACCAAGAATATTTTCAACTCAGAATTATCTCCAGCCTTAGACAGGACAGGGTGAGTGATCGGATGGCGCTTTACATTTTATCGGAAACAGCTCGCAGCCTTGGCCAAAACCTCGAGAAACTGACTCTCAACCGATCCTCTGTGAAGCGCGGCCGAGAGCATCATCGCAGGCAGAAGGCTGAATCGGTCCAAAAAGGATTCCATTTCGGACCAGTGGTGGTGCAGTGGGACGGAAAACTTCTGCTAGACCTTACCAAAAACGAGCAGGTGGACCAGCTTCCCGTCTTAGTGTCCACCTCAGATGGCAACTGCCAGCAATTGGGAGTGCCAAAAATAGCTTCGGGAAGTGGGCAACAGCAGGCACAAGCGGTGTTCGATCTCTTGCAACTTTGGGGACTAAGTGAAAGAATGGAGTGATGGGGATATGTTTCGACACTGCCACTGCTAACACTGGCCGTCACTCAGGATGTTGTTTGCTCCTAGAGCAAAAGTTGCAGAAAGAGCTGCTCTACTTTGCATGCAGGCATCATATCATGGAGCTAGGTGTCGCCGCCGCGTTCACGGCGTGTCATGACGCAATTTCTGGTCCTAAAGTTCTGTTATTCAAGAGATTCCAGCAACAGTGGAACTACATCGACAAAAGCAAGTTCCAAACAGGTGTCGACGACCCCACTGTTGGTCCATCCCTGTTACCAGTCAGAGAAGAACTTCTGAAGTTCGCCAAAGACCAAATCCAGCGCGAAACGTACCGAGACGCTCACAAGGAATTTTTAGAACTCGCCATTGTCTTCCTTCGTGGAAATTTTGAATCGCTGATTCGATTCAAGCCCCCAGGTGCGATGCATCACGCTCGCTGGATGTGGAAGGTCCTGTATTCTATCAAGATGTGGATGTTCCTGGAGCAACTGCAACATCTCACACCGAAAGAGAAAACATGCTTGCAAGACATGAGCATCTTCGCTGTGACAGTCTACCTGAAGGCATGGTTCATTGCTCTGATGGCCGCTTCCGCTCCAACCCGGGGTTTTGCCTCTTGGTATCATTGAGGTCGTATCCACAGCAGAAGATCTCCAAAGCAGTCAGTCAGGATCTGGCAGGACAGCTTTGGTATCTCTTTGATGAAATGATTCCGTTGGCCTTCTTCGATGCCGATGTTCCATCTGCAACGAAACGTCGGATGCTAGCAACCCTGTACAAGAAAGAGGGTGGAGAGCAGATTCCAAAGCGTGCCAACCCGCCTCTCATTTTGTCTTTGGAGAGCCTTGTGACAAAGAATTCGATGAGGTTCTTCGAACGATTGCAAATATTTGCAGGTTTCTTGAACAAGATCCAGATGAATGGAAAAAATGGAGGAGTTTCAGTGGCGCTTAGGGTTGTGGAAAAATTCAGGGTGGTGGATGACCACGCCGAGCGAGCTGTGGCCCTCGTCCAACACTACAGCGGCCGCCACACCAAAGACGAGGAGCAGCTGCAGTATCTGCAGCAAGTAGTGTCGGAACATCGCCGGAAGTTTCCGGATGCCAGAAAAAGCTCTTTGACTGGGCGACAATGAGTGGTTGCCAACCATAACACCCCCGTCGTAGAACGGATAGTATTCATCCATCAGCTCGTGGATGGGGGGAACCCACAGGCGGTGGAGCTGTAGTGTATACTATACAGGGTGTACATAAAGTCAGGATCTATTTTTGTGAAGCACTTGGAAATTATATGGAATTCAATCATAAAATGATAAAGTGGTAACAGTTATTAAATAATTAAGAGTAGGATTCGACGTGACGCCCATCAGTATCCCTGCACAGCTCAAATCGTTCCGCAGCATTTCTAAACACATTCTGGAGCATTTGCGGGGTTATGTTATCTGCAGCAGTTCGTATACGTGTACGTAAGTTTTCAAGACTCGTAATCTTCATCTGATAGACGTGCGATTTGATAAAGCCCCATGCAAGAAATCTAAAGGGGTTAAATCTGGTGATCTCGCTGGCCAAGGTCTGTTGCTTCCGCGTCCGATCCAGCGATTTGGAAAACGTCCACTTAGATAATCCTGAACAATTTTGGCATAGTGACAAGGAGCACCATCATGTTGATAGACGACGTTACTAACAATCCTATCCCCGTCGTCTATCAACATGATGGTGCTCCTTGTCACTATGCCAAAATTGTTCAGGATTATCTAAATGGACGTTTTCCAAATCGCTGGATCGGACGCGGAAGCAACAGACCTTGGCCAGCGAGATCACCAGATTTAACCCCTTTAGATTTCTTTGCATGGGGCTTTATCAAATCGCACGTCTATCAGATGAAGATTACGAGTCTTGAAAACTTACGTACACGTATACGAACTGCTGCAGATAACATAACCCCGCAAATGCTCCAGAATGTGTTTAGAAATGCTGCGGAACGATTTGAGCTGTGCAGGGATACTGATGGGCGTCACGTCGAATCCTACTCTTAATTATTTAATAAATGTTACCACTTTATCATTTTATGATTGAATTCCATATAATTTCCAAGTGCTTCACAAAAATAGATCCTGACTTTATGTACACCCTGTATAATACCTATTATAGTGATAGAAGGATAAATTTTAAAACTCGTGAGCGACCCCTAAATATGAACTGATCGAAACGAAAATTTACCTGCAACATTTACTCACAGAACCTCACAACTTCAGTGGGTGGGAGCTAGGAAATATTAAAAAAAATTCCCCTACATAGTTATGGACCACGCTAATATATATATATGTAAAACATTGCAAAATTATTTAATTTAATAAAATTACAGGATTATTTGGTATTATTTATGTAATAATTCTACTTTTACAAACTTGAAAGAAAAAATGTTTTCAGAATCTGGAATTAAAATCCTCTAGAGAAAATACAGCCTTGAAAGGAACATCAGAGCATCGAATTAAATATTTAAACAACTTTGAAAGCAAACCAATCCCTATTGAATATGTATATATATATATATATATATATATTATATATATATATATATATATATATATAAAATCGGGCTTAGTAAAATTAAAATTAAATATTAAAAATATATGAAAGAAGCAAATAATTTTTTTTTAAATTACTGCACTCTTAAAAATATTACTAGAGTCGCGTTCCACATTAAGAACATTTGTAGTATTTGTTGCCACATTAAGTGAAATAGTTCCCCTTTAGAAGTGTAAAACTCCTTGCATACCATTAGTTAACAGTCTTGATACATATGGTCACACCTAAGTTACGGCCAAGTGTATCCCCAATTTGTTGGTCACAACAGACTGTTCACACTAACATTGGAGTATGTAAGGTTCATGTTATTGACGAATCATCCATAAACCACATCTGCGTTATCAAACTGATAGAATTAACAAATACCCACTCAGCGATTCTCATTATAATTATAGAATGCTATAAAAACTACTACTACTACTACTACTATTATTATTATTATTATTATTATTATAAAATGAACAAATAGTTTATTTTTAAAACCTGAAAGTTCTTCTCTTCAGATCTCTTTAATTTGTGCGCGGTGAAACAAAGACACTCGTTCTCTGAAATTTGCTTGAAATAAACAAAACCAAAATTCAAGTAAAGCATAACGTTATGGAGTCCATGAAGTTAATCGCTAATAATAATAATCTTTCATTCACCTTCACGAGGGAGTCGTTAACTTTAATTCAGTAAAGATATAAAGCCCATTTAGGACGAACGTTACTTATAAAATAAAAAGAAATATTCGTTGGTCTAGAAACTGTCTTGAATTTTGTCGCGTTGACATCATGATATACCGAAGATGTGCCTGAAGAAGGTGAATGAAGAAAGATAAGGTAATCATAAAGATTGTTACTAATGTTTTTTGTAAGTAAAATGAGTTACAATTCTTAGCGTATATATATATATATATATATATATATATATATATATATATATATACACATACATTTAAACTGCAAACACGCAGTATAATTAACGTAAAGAACGACGCTTGTATAGGAGAATATTCCGCGCAAGATGAGAGAGAGAGAACGAAACAAATGAAAAAATGAGGTAACCACCCGGGAATCGAACCCGGGATTCCGATTGCCGGTCAGATATGCTAACCATTACACCATGGGCCTCACTCAAACAAATGCCGTAATTCTTCTGCGCGTATGTAGAAGAATTACGACATTTGTTTGAGTGAGGTCCATGGTGTAATGGTTATCATATCTGACCGGCAATCGGAAGATCCCGGGTTCGATTCCCTGGTGGTTACCTCATTTTTTCATTTGTTTCGTTCTCTCTCTCTCATCTTGCGCGGAATATTCTCCTATACAAGCGTCGTTCTTTACGTTAATTATACTGCGTGTTTGCAGTTTAAATGTATATAATGTACGGCATGCGGGAGGTGCCCCCTTGGGGCATTGGTTTCTGCGCGTATGTAGAAGAATTACGGCATTTGTTTTAGTGAGGCCCATGGTGTAATGGTTATCATATCTGACCGGCAATCGGAAGATCCCGGGTTCGATTCCCGGGTGGTTACCTCATTTTTTAATTTGTTTCGTTCTCTCTCTCTCATCTTGCGCGGAATATTCTCCTATACAAGCGTCGTTCTTTACGTTATATATATATATAATATATATATATATATATATATATACACACACACACACACGAGGGTAATTCAATAAGTATCCGCTCTTTTTATTTTCACAATTTTATTTTCACATCTGATAGATTATAAACACATCACTTCTCAACATAGTCTCCCTGTTTCTCAGGGGTTTGGTATGATTGGTCCAATGATGATTGGTCCAATGACGATTAGTCTAAGGCCGATTCGTCCAAATGATAATTGGTCCAATGGTCGATTCGTCCAATGGATGATTGGTCCAAATGCATATTTTTATTAAATATTAATAAGTATATAATAAGTATATAATAAGCAACTTTGTTATGAAATATATTAAAATATGAGTATATTAATAAATCTATAACACATACAAGTTAATGCGAATGTATACACGCTGCACACACACCACACGTGTATATATATATATATATATATATTAATATATATATATATATATATATATATATATATATTATATATATATATAAAATAAACTGCTTTGACATGTAAGACTAACGCTTAATTTAGACTAATTTAAACTAAGACAACAATAGAAGTTTACATTTGAAACCAGCTTTAAGGTTTAGTTAGTAATCTCTTAGATTTTGTACTGTTCGCACCTTTCTTCTCTCCAAAATTAGTTACCCTACCCATGGAGCCCGTTGTGTGCGAAACTGTGAAATCTGAAAGAGGAAAACCAAAGCTTGCAGTGAGTGGCTATTTATTTACAATGCGAGGGAAGAGGATTCAAAAGACAACTCGGAAGGAAACATATTATTGGCGATGTGAGAAGAGAATCTGTAATGCTACTGCAGTTACACATTATCGAGAAAATTGCCATTTCTTAAAAAGTGAAAGTGAGCACACTTGTGGATCTGCGGAAGCTAGTCGTTTTCATGTAGTGAAGTGCCATAATGAAATTAAGCAAAAAGCCAAGGACACCAGTGAAAAACCTTCTCAAATCATTCAAGGGGTTGTTAGTCAAGTCACCTCATCCATCGTACTATATATTGGGAAGAAGGAATCATTAAAGAAGTTGGTAAGCAGAGTACGAAAAGATAGTCCTCTAGAGCCGACAAATTTAGATGACTTATCTATTCCAGAGGAATATAGGAGAACACTTTTTGACGAATTATTTTTAGTTAGAGACTCAAGCATTGGAAATGACAAAATTTTGATATTTACTACCTCTTTTAATTTGAAGAAACTTGAAGCAGCACATTTTTGGATTATGGATGGAACCTTTAAAACCGTTCCAACAATTTTTACTCAGTTGTACACTATTCACGCACCGTTGGACCGCATGAAAGAAGCTGTATTTTACCTTTGGTTTATGTGCTGATGTCACGAAAAAATACGGAATGTTATGTCCAGTTTTTCCGCAATATTCTCGAATATGCTGCAGGAAATCAAATTACCCTCCCCCCCGAAATGATAATCACTGATTTTGAAATATAAATGCAAGTAAATGTGAGCTGCCAGGTACACTCAACAAGGGTTGTTTCTTTCATTTTGGACAAAGCATTTACAGAAAAGTAATTTCTTGTGGTCTTAAATCTCTATATTCTAACAATGAAGATTTCTCAATAAAAATCAGACAAATGGCTGCGCTCGCTTTTCTTGCACCAAACCAAATTGAAGAAGCGTGGTTACAACTTAAACCAACAATTCCAGATGAAGGCACTCCTGTAGCAGCTTATTTTGAAGAAAATTATGTTCGCGGTAAAGTTCGACGAGTATTACGTGGCCAAGAATTGCGACATCCGCCACTTTTTCCACCATCTTTGTGGTCGGTACATGACCGAGTAGAGATGGGGATACCGAGAACTCAAAATAAGGTCGAAGCCTGGCATCGGCGCTTTGAAATTTTAGTAGGTTCTGCTCATGTAGGTCTTTTTAAAATAATAACCGAGATGCGAAAAGAGCAGAAACACACCGAAGGCGTAATTGAATGCATAATCCGCGGAGAAGTCACATCAAAACTCAGAAAAAAGGACATCCAACGGGAAAGCAGGATTTTAAGAATATTTCAAGAAGCCGACCAATATGATGTCTTAGATTATCTTAGGGCATTAGCTCACAATTTGAGTTTTTTTTTAATATTTTTTAAATTGTGTTTTTTAATCCTCTTATTAAGACCATTTTAATATTATTTTCAGTATAAATAAATTTTCTTTTTTTCTTATTTCTATTTCCCTAAAGTGTAGGTCTCTAATTTATATATATATATATATATATATATTTATATTATATTTTCTAAGTTTAGACCAGTTTCCTGATTCGACTAATCGGCTATTAGACCAATTGTCTTTTGGACGAATCAGTATTGGACCAATCATCCTTTGGACTAATCGTCATTGGACCAATCGTCCCGATCCGGTTTCTCAGTACACTTAGTCCAGCGATCTATAGGCTTCCTAATGCCATCACAAAAGAATGTTTTTGACTGTGTGCATAGCCAGTCATGCGCCGCCTCCTTCAGGTCATCATCGCCTTAGAATCGCTGACCTTTCAAAGCGTCTTTTAGTGGTCCAAACAGGTAAAAATTCGAAGGTGCCAGGTCTGGATTGTAGGCTGGATGGTCGAGAACTTCAAATTTAAGTTCTTGAAGGCATTTTCTAGTCTGTGCAGCGGTATGAGGGCGCGCATTGTCGTGTAACAGAATAACACCTTCCGACAATCTCCCTCTCCGTTTTATGCGAATTGCTTGATTTAACACATTCCGAAGCATGTCAGAATACGATGCACTTGTTACTGTAGTTCCGCGCTCTAGATAATGTTCAAGGATAGGGCCTCGAGTATCCCAAAACAGTGTTAGCATAACTTTACCTGCTGATGGCTGCGTTTTGAACTTCCTTGCAACGGGAGATGTTGGATGCTTCCATTGCATGCTCTGTCGTTTGCTTTCTGGTTCATAGTGATGGATCCAGGTTTCATCTCCAGTGATAATGCGCTCCAAAAAGTTTTCACCTTCATTATGATACAGCGCCAAAAACGAGAGCAGACGTCAATACGATTATGCTTGTGCTCTTCTGTCAATTGTTTGGGCACCCATCTTGCACAAACCTTGTGAAAGCCAAGAATGTCATGAACTATCGAATAGGCTGACCCTTGACTGATGTCTAATGAAGATGCAATTTTTTTTATTGTTAATCTTCTGTCATCGAAAATCATGGCTCTGGCTTTTTCCTGCTTGTCACCACTGGTTGATGTTGACGGTCGTCCCGAGCGCTGAGCATCTATCACACATGTCCGACCTTCCTTGACCATTTGAATCCACTCGTACACACTTCGCCGTGGTAACGCATTATTCCCATACTGAGCACATAAACGCGTGTGAATTTCAGCTCCTTTCGCACCTTCTGCCCACAAAAAACGAACCACGGATCTCTGTTCTTCCAGAGTACAAATTGAAAGCGGCGCAGCCATGCTCACTACTCGTAAGATATGTGACAGCTACGTGTAGCCTAAATAAGCCTATACTGTTGCTAGCCTAAATAAGCCTATAGATCTCAGTTTGGCTCGTTATTACAAGTATATATTATACAACCAGCCCCCACCAGCTACGCTCCCCCGCAAGCCGTTACAGATACAATGGGGTCGTCTGCTGTAAATCTTGTAGAAAATCCTCTGTTATGTTTCATATTCGACAAAGTAGATCATATTAGGTCAGACCACCTTGTATCTGTCTGTCATGATTTTTATGATTCAGAAGAAATAGAACATGCGAGGGTACAATTAAACACCCTGTTCGGTGCTTCCCTCCCAACTCGTAGAGGTAATTCTACGAGAATACCCTGAAAGACATTATAAATAAAGTGTCGACCCTCCGGGATAATGAGAATATTACCTTTTACGTTACTAACTTCCATAGAATACCGGTAATCTCTATGGGTGACGTAAACGTCTCGGTGCTCCTCAAACAATATAATGAGGTACAAAAGTCGATAATTGAACTGAAACACCAACACGTGGTGTCAAATCAGAAAAACGCGATTTCGATAGAACAGTTCCGGTCAGAGTTAGATGCGTTAAAAGAGATGCTCCTCCCAAAGCCCAGTTACTCGGAAGTAGTTCAGCAAGCCAGATCTCCAAGAAGCGCGTCGGGCAGCGAGGGAAACGAAATCCCCGCCTCCAACTCCCCCCCCTGAAGGTGGGGTGGAAACGCAGCATGCAGGGGTAGCGGTCAACCCCCCTCCCGCTCAGGAAAGGACTCCTGCTCCCGATCTCACAATGAGGAACAGGGACGGTCCAATGCCGAGAGTCGCGGCATCATTGCCCTCTTCCCTGCCTCCCACTGTAGAGGAGAGGTGTTCGCTTACGCCTCGCTCGGTACGCAGTTCCCCCCCTCCCACCGAAGAAGGAGAGGCACGCGCGGCCGTCAGGGTATAAACACCGCTAACAGACCCTCACCAAGCCACAGAGTAAGGGAGGGGCCTCCTATCCCCCAAAGGTTGTGCCACCCATCCCCCAGGCAGGCGAACCCTGCCTCAGGGAGATTGAGGGAGCAGGACGGGTGGGTAACTGTTAATAGGCGCCCGTCCCAAAAGTCTCCTCAACCGGTCTCCGCGGCGAGGCCACCGATGGAGAATCTCACCCTATTTGTGTCGCGAATTCAGCTCTCGAACGAGGCAAGCGATATTCGACACATGATAGAAGAAATCATTGGTGAACACAGTATAGTGATAGTTAATAAACTAAACACAAAATCTCCGTATTATAACTCTTTTAAAGTAATAATTAAAGGTGTAAATGCGCATTTCAACCCGTATAATATGAGTCAATGACCAGACGGTATTATTGTTAAGGAGTTTATTCACTTTTCCAGGAGATTTGATAACAGGCAAAATAATAATAATAATAATAATAATAATAATAATAATAATAATAATAATAGGCGCCCTAACGGTAATGCCTGAAAGTTGTACTGTGTATAATAATAATAATCTTACTAATAATAAATTTTCTATCAGTCATGGCGGATAACTTGTTGAAAATAGTCTCATATAATGTAAGGTCAGTGAGGAATTCAACTGTAGATGTTCATAAAATCTGCGACATTGCAGATTTGATACTCCTGCAGGAACACTGGCGACCTAAGCAAGAGCTAAAATTCCTTTCTACCATCCATGATGACTTTATGTACCATGCGTCATCAGCAGTAGACTTGTCAGATGAATTAATGTACGGTAGGCCTTTTGGTGGTGTTACTTTCTTATTAAGGAAAAATTTGCCAAAACATATAAGATTTTTAACAAGCGATAACGTAAGGTTGTTAGGCATTGAATTACAAGTGAACAATGATTGCATATGAATTGTAAACTGCTATTTACCATACAACAACGGCAGTAATCTAGATGAATACATTGATTTGCTGTACAAAATTAAGTCATTATCAGATAACCCCAAATATTCTCACTGTATAATAACGGGGGACTTTAACGCACATGTGAACTCGGAATTCTTTGGAGAGTTGGGTAACATGTGCGAGTCAGCCAATTTAAGTATAAGTGATGTAGATGTATTAGGGGTAGCCAGTGGTAATTTAACATACGTTAGCGATATGAGTGGTACCATCAGGTGGATTGATCATTGTCTTACTAGTAATAATCTAAAGGATCGAATTGTTAGAGTTCATATTTTGCATGATTTCCTTCTTTTTGATCATAGACCATTAGAAATATTAATTAACGTTACCAATTTATGCGCAACACGACTTAACAAGAACTCAATAGGTAAGAATAATCGCGTCGATTGGTCCAATGTTAATATGCAGCAGAGAATAGAATACAAAGACAGAACATATCACCACTTTAATAATTTAGAAATTTTGCACCTTGCCTGTAATAATCCTTGCTCAAATGATTCTCACTGTAAACTCATAGATAGGTATTATAGTAAGATAATATCCCTGTTAAGAGAAGCAGGAAGCCCCTTGATTAAATCTTACAACTATCATACGAAGGTTATTCCTGGATGGAATGATTTTATTGCCCCCTGAAGAGGGAATCGAAAGACGCCTATGATTTGTGGTGCTTTCATGGTACACCCAGATTAGGACCAGTATACATAAATATGTGTAGAAGTCGGGGTCAGTATAAGGCGGCCATAAGGCGATGTAAACAGGAAGAAGAATCTATTCGAGCATCAAAAGCCTGTGAAGCTCGCATAAATAACGATAATAACAAATTTTGGAAATTTGTTAAGAATCAAACGGGTGTCAAAAATGTCCTCCCTCCGACAATCGATGGGGTGTCGGGGGAGGATGAAATTGCAAAGCTGTGGAAAAACCACTACTCTAACATTCTTAATGGTGTGAGTACGGATAATCTTAAGATAGATTGCAGCGAAACGATTGTGGGAGGGACAAGGGAAAATATTTTGATATCATTTTCTGAAGTAAAGAGGTTAATTAAAGAGTTAAAGACTGGTTCTGCGTCAGGGGTAGATGACTTATCGAATGAGCACTTAAAATATGCAAATGACGTAGTGTGTCTGCATATATCATTGCTCCTATCAGCTATGCTTGCTCATAGCTATATCCCTGCAGAGTTCATGAGGGTATATATCTTGCCCCTAGTCAAAAATAAGTACGGAGACATTCTGCCCAGCAATAATTACAGGCCTATTGCTGTCGCTTCCTGCTTCTCGAAACTACTAAAAAAACTCTTTTTACTCAGATTAAATGATTTCCTATGGACATCTCCTAATCAGTTTGGCTTTAAAAGGTCCCACTCAACTGATCTGTGTATCTATGTACTTAAAGAAACAATATCTAAATACATTGACAGTAATTCAACCATTTATAGCTGTTTTCTTGATATAAGTAAGGCATATGATAGGGTGAACCACAATATTTTATTTGCAAAACTAGAAGACAGGAAGGTTCCCATGTACATATTAAATTTATTGAAATTTTGGTATTCCCACCAATCTT
>JAJOZX010007712.1:10000-47500 GCA_023014485.1 Bathynomus jamesi | reverse complement strand
CAACCACCACACAAAAAAGCATCACATCACCAACAATCGTCTAAGTATAGACTTTTAGAAACTCATCCCATCAACAGCACATGGTGAGATGAGGGCTACGACCTTTAGGAGTTCATCCCATCAACACCACGTAACCGATATGAGGGCTACAACCAAGCGTCGAAACTTAGTCGATTGGTGGTGAAGCACCACAACCACCGCTTTACTTACCAGCTCCTGGTAGACCGACAAGGTCTCTAAATACGACCCAAAGCGCACACAAATGTATACCCCGACAATACACCCATAAACCCCCTATTATCACACACACACAAACTGATACATGCAAAGCCCCAATAGCAAAATATATACGAGCACAACCACCACACAAAAAGCATCACATCACCAACAATCGTCTAAGTATAGACTTTTAGGAGCTTATCCCATCAACAGCACATGGTGGGATGAAGGCTACGACTTTTAGGAGCTCATCCCATCAACACCACGTAACCGATATGAGGTCTACAACCAAGCGTCCAAACTTAGACGGTTGGTGCTGAAACAGCATTACACAACAACCCACCAACTCCTGGTAGACCGACGAGGTCTCTAAATACGACCCAATAGACAGAGCTATTGAACATAAACAAATACGTTTATGAGGCCAAGTCAAAAAAGGCAACGCCAATAGTTTTTCTATTAAGCTTCCCGTGGTGAAACGAGGCCTATTTGACATTTGGTGGGCGAAATTTTAAACAAAATTCGAATAAGATAAACTAAGTTTAATACAAAAAAAATTCAGCATAATACGCAATTTTATCCTTAAACTATAACATGAAAAGCACTAATATGATTTTTAAAACAAACTAGAAATTAAATTAGGGGTAACTTATTAATTTTTCCTCGTTTATCCAATTATTGTGTTTCAATATAAATTTATCTTTAAGACACCAATATATCTTTAAACCTTCTTAAAAAAATATTAATATGATTTTTAAAACAAAATAGATTCTCTTTCGGGGTAACTTATTCATTTTTCCTCTTTTGGCCAATTATTTTGTTTCAATATAAATTTATCTTTAAGACGCCAATATATCTTTAAGCCTTATTACAAAAAATATTAATATGATTTTAAAAACAAAATAGATTCTGTCTCGGGGTAACTTATTCATTTTTCCTCATTTACTTGCAGTCCTGCCGCGACACTGCTGCATTATTTTTTAATATAATTAAAACCAGCATTCACGATCATATTAAATCTTACTGTTGAATATATCCTGAAATAATGAGGCAAAATTATTTTAAAAGGTATAGACTTTTCGAAGTATCTTAAACTTTGATGCAAAAACACATTAATATCAATGGCGGACTGGCTAGGCTGTCAGTCTGCCATGTGGCAGATGGGCCCCCCTAGAAAAAAGGGAAGTTGGCCCCCTAGATCTGAGGTAAAAAAAATTGGCAGCCAATCTATTATACTCGTATATAAAGTTTAAATAAACATAAGTCAGTTGGGCCTGATGAGATATATCCTAGAATCTTAATTGAGGGTGTTGACAGTATTTCTATTATATGAAATAGATATAATTTATTTAGATTTTTGTAATTATTTGTTTGTATATTTTTAATTTGGATTTATTAATATTGTAATTTTTTGGTATTTTTTATTTTTAATTTGGATTTATTAATATTGTAATTTTTTGGTATTTTTTATTTTGTATTTATTAATAGTATATAAAAAAGCAAATGCATTAATAACTTCTTTAATTTGTTAAAATTATTGCAGGTTTTAAACTTTTAGAAAGTAGCAAAAATTAATAAATTTACCAGCCTAAAATACAGTTTTGCCAACCTGCCTGTCACTGCGACATTTTTAACTTCATTAGTTTAATTAATAGTTGCCTACATGCTTCATTAAAATCAATTCCAATTTATCAAAGTAAGTCTCTTATTTTTGTTGTTGCTGTTATATATGTATAATTATATTTTACCCATTTCTGTGTCCATATATAAAAGATATATAGAGTTATGTATATAAAGCTGCTATATGTAAAGATAAATATAAAAATAAATAAGAAAATACATGTAATAGTATTGAGAAAAGATTATAATACATTACATTACAATTACATTACAATACAGTTACAGAATACATATATTCATTCATTATAGTATAATTCAAGTATTGTTATTTGTTTTGAAATTTGCTGATCTTGATTATATTAAATGCAATTAGTAAATCAGATTACTTTATTAATGTTATTTATTTTTTTTTATATTTCAGGTAAGGTGTCTAAAATATTTAGACAGTGGGTTCAGGAATTCTATTAAAAGTCTATATAAAACCATAATATATATATATATATTGTATTATTTAAAAAAAACAGCGTTAATCGACCAATCGCTAAAAATATAACCAAAATCGTACGCCCGCCAGAGTACTGACTCTCAATTCCTTCCAACCTTTGGAAATTCTGGGCGACAATGTTATACTCCTCTTTTGGCGCGCTCTGACGCACCTTGATGCCAGCGAAAAGAGCTGGAGTCGCCATCTTAGTTCGTTCGAAGTTCTACTACGAGTAATACTACGTATCGGTCACGTTTGACTCCGTAATTTTAGCCCGTTACTATTTCAATTAACTTCGTTTTATAATAAAATGCCAAGATTTAACATCATTCACTAATGATTCTAACACATGTCGAATTCTTTTAAGATCTAGAATTCATTTTATTCACTCGTCGTTCCACCTATATATATATTTTATACCCGGGTGTTAATCGTTGACCCAAGTGTTTGAGAACGCCATTGTGGATTGTCTTACACGAAGAGAACCATCCAGGGGTAGCTATTTAGATTGAATTGGAATTTCATTAACGTTCGTGAAGTTGAACCTTCGACAGGTTGACTGGGGTTATCAGCTTGAAACGAGTTAATTGCGATTCACGAGCTTAATCTGACTAGCGGTATATATTGTGGAACAACCAATTGCATAATGTCGCAAACTAAATCGATACTTTATAGGTAAAGACTAACTTATTTGTCAATTAAATTAAACAAATTTAAATCTACTCAACTTCAGTCTAAATTAAACTGATTTAAATCTACTCAACTTCAGTCTAAATTAAACTGATTTAAATATACTCAACTTCAGTCTAAATTAAACTGATTTAAATCTACTCAACTTCAGTCTAAATTAAACTGATTTAAATCTACTCAACTTCAGTCTAAATTAAACTGATTTAAATATACTCAACTTCAGTCTAAATTAAACTGATTTAAATCTACTCAACTTCAGTCTAAATTAAACTGATTTAAATCTACTCAACTTCAGTCTAAATTAAACCGATTTAAATCTACCCAACTTCAGTCTAAATTAAACAATTAAAAGCGTCCAAGTAGTGGGAACCCTAAGTTTTAATTTAAACAATACCTTTTCGAACCTGAGGTAAGGGTGGACGCGGGTAGCTGTGGGGATACCCTTTTTAGGCTGCTGAATTTTCCACATAAGGAAATGGAACACATGAAACGGAAATCTGGAGCACAGAAACGAAAAGATAAACGAAAAGCAGAAAGAAATGATTCAGCAAAAAAGTGCAGGCCTATAACAGCATTTATATATCAACACCTACATCTACATGTCAGAAAGAGGAAAGCGACTTACAGAGAAATTCAACTACAACTGTTCATGCTGGTACTGTAGATCTAGGACATAAGGATGAAGGTATGCCTAACGTTTTTGAGACTGTAGATGCTGATTTTTATGATTCTGAATTAGCTGGTGGAATAACAGTAACTGAACCTGGGCCTGTACATGTACATAATCAAAAAGATCTAGTAGCTGATTTGAATAATGATGAGAATCAACCAACATTTAGACAGGATAAGCTCTTTCAATATCCTGCACGAACAGATTTGAAATCTTTTTTCAAAGAGCATCCAATTCAGCCACATGATCATGATCTGCCATTTAATGTAAAGTTATATAAGCGAAAAATTATGGGTGACACTGTCTCACGACACTGGTTAACATATAATAAGAAGAATAGATCACTATATTGTTCATTTTGCTTGGCATTTGAGTCACCAACCTCTTCTAACCCATCTGCTTTTGTGCGAGGATTTAATGATTACAGACGCATTAGCCAGTGCTTATCAGAGTATGAATCAACTGGTATACATAGCAAGCATGCTCAGGAATATATTAGTGTAGTAAATGATGGTGGTTTAGCTCGTTTTTTCGCTGCATCATTGCAGAAGCGAAAAGATGAAGTACTAAAGCAGAGAAATATTGTTGCCAGAGTTGTAGATATAATAAAGATGTTAGGTAAACAAGCTCTTCCTTTTCGTGGACACAGAAATGAGTCAGCATATTCTCTTCTTGATGAAACAGAAAATCATGGAAATTTCTTGGTTACTGTGCAGTTGATGGCCAAATATGATCCTATTATGGCTTCTCATGTTTCCACGGTGAAGGAAAAGTCTGAACAACGATGTGAAAGATTGGAAAAACAAAGAAAGGCACAAAGTAAAGGTCGTAGTAGTCTTGTCACATTCTTGAGTAAAACAACCATCTCTTCTTTGACCCAAATTATGAAGAATATGATACAGGAAAAAATTACTCAAGAAGTTGCTGAGGCCAAGTATTATTCCATACAAGTAGATTCAACCCAGGATATTTCATCAATTGATCAATTTAGTATTGTTATTCGATATGTACTAAATGGTACTATCCATGAAAGACTACCTGCAATTGTTCCAAGCAATGATGGTACAGGGCAGGGACTTTTTGACCTATTAAATGAAACATTACAACGTCTTGAAATAGATCCGAAAAACTGCTTATCAGATAGCACAGATGGCGCTGCAAGCTACCATGGACAATATTTATAATGGCTTACAGAGGAAAATTGCTGATGTAGCTGATCAGCTTGTTCATGTATGGTGTATGCCCATGTACTCAATTTAGTAGTTACTGAAACCACGAAGTGTTGTGTACCAGCAGTTTCCTTCTTCAATTTATTCCAGAATTTAGCAAAATTTGTGAAGGTATCATATAAGCGAATGGCCATCTGGATTGAAGTTGTTGGACATAATCTGGGGAAAGAAAAGATGAAACGATTAAAGCTAATTGGTGAAACCAGGTGATCAGGGAAGTCCAATGCAGCAACTACTATATTTGGAAATTTTGACGAGATATGTATCAGTAATTTTGTGGATCTTCTGACATGTTTATCCATTATTCAAAGCTCTAACAATTTTGATGCAAAAACAAAACAGGAGGCAAATGTTTTACTGTCTAGCCTTCTAGAATTTCAAACAATATTGACAGCATTCACATACTTATATATCTTTCAAATTACAGCCCCTTTGTCAAGCTATCTACAGACAAGTGGCTTAAATATGTTTACTGCATGGAATATGGTAGAAAAATCCATTACAGATTTGAAGAAAAGATCAAGAGAATTTGATAAACTATATAGTCAGGCTTTGAAATTTGCCAACAAATCCAATGAGCACATTGCACAATTAACTAATGATGAAAATCAAACAGTGAAAATTGATTTTGTAAAAACTGAGTTACCAATCAAGAGGAAACATAAAACAAAGAGAATGGCAGATGAACTAGCTGCTGATGAAAAAAACACATCTGATTCTTTGTCAGACTATCGTGTACATGTGTTCAACTTAATAATGGATCGTGTTGTACAATCACTGGAATCCCGTTTCATTGACCATAGACAACTATATAAGGATATGTCATGCTTCGATCCATCAAATTATGAATATATTACTAAAAATGGTCTTGAAGAAGAAGCATTGGAAGGTATTCTTGAGCTTGCTCCAGGGATAAATAGAAGTGAAGTAAAATTAGAATTGCAGTCTTTTGCATTAAACTTTGACATATTTAAGCTTTTGCTGAATGATGATAATGCAGAGAGCAGCAGTAAAATGAATTCATGCTCTAAATATTGTGGCAATTGTCCATCATGTGTTCTGTATATTCTTGCATCAAACAGACTTAATGACAAGGCATATGATAATCTTTACCAAATGTCCAAAGCTATCTGTACACCGTCTGTGACTCAAGTTCAGTGTGAACGGGCATTTTCTAAGCTTAAAAAGTTAAAATAATAAAAACAAGATTACGAAATTCTTTGTCGTAGGTGAATCTGGAAGCATACATGTTGATGTCTATAGAAAAGGTCATGTTGGATGAGTTAGACATGGAAACTACAGTATAATAGACCGATTTTCAAACTCGAGTAATGAACTTAAAAAACTACTCTTAGTATAGAAAATATCAACTTTTTTTTATTTAAACAAACTTAACTCATAAATAGGCCTATTAGGATAGGACTGGAATTGAATTATGTAATGGGGTTATGGGCCCCCTGAGCCAGTCCGCCACTGCCTCGGGCCTACAGTAATAGGTCAACCTCCAAGTAACTCTTCATCCCAAGAGGTATTTCACTCTGTCGGTAAGCTCTGTGCTTCTTTTCTTAAACAATTAACGCGAAGCCTACACGTACCGCAGAACCGTAGGCTATACCCAAAGTGTTTTCATACTCGTTCAAACTAACGTTCTAATTAACACTGCAGTAGGCCTAATCCAAGTGTTATTACAATACCGTAATTGTATCACTCTGCTGTTGCGTTCTTTCATGTGATTCATTTTTACTTTGCATCTGTTTCTTTAAGTGATCAGTTTAAGCATTTTCATTGTTGATGTCCTAATCCATTCAGTGCACCAAACGCACTTGCATTTCTTTATATCATTACTAGGCCCATTCTTTGTTCCATCTATGTGTAACTCTCCAGCCTACCTAAATCATTGTATTACATAGTCCATTCAATGCACCAACGTACGTACATAATTTCTGTTGTCAGTAGGCCTCATATTTCATGCTGTGTTCCATTTTGCATACCATTAACCTATCATAAATGAGTGTATTACTTAACAATTAATCTGTATAACCATTTCTTATTTGCTAATCCTCTGTCATATTTAGCATACTATAAATGCCGTTATATAATTGTTAATCACCGTAAATACCTTAATTGCCATTTTTAATCACTGTGAACAAATAACTGATTTATTTTCTTAATTATACACAAACCCACAAGGTAATTTTTATAACCTTATTAATATTATTTGCTTGGGTGTAATCCAAGCTGGTGACCTCGAATCAATTCGTGGCATTCCAGAAAGTAATTATAGTAAGACATCCTCATTAGTCGCATCAAACCGGTGATACCGTAGGATATCATAAATTGTTGACCCAGCCTTGTCATTTAATGTAAAGAACGACGCTTGTGTAGAAAAGCGTCCGCACAAGATGAGGAGAGAGAACGAGCAAATGAAATGAGGCACCTCCCAGGAATCGAACCCGGGATCATCCAATTGCCGGTCGGATATGCTAACCACTGCACCAAGGTCCCCAATCAGTCACAAATCGTAATTCTCCTACATACGAGCGGAATCGAATGCCCTGAGGGGGCACCTTCTCATGCCGTAAGGCATATATAGTAAAAGATTAAAATGCACAAATAAGAGCTCCTGATGCATTTTATCATTTAATATATGGACAAAGGCCTCAAACCGGAATGTGAACTAAATCCATTAAATATTTAAAGGTGGCGCAAGTTTGAGGAAATTTGCCATCCCAAACTGTATAATGATACTAAGGCTTCGAGTTGCGCCAACTCTAGATATGCACGAATCGATCCAGTTTTTTTATTTTCAACGTCATTAGTGGTTGGAAATATGAACAAATGTCATGAGAAATATATTTTGCATTTTCTTTTTTTTTGGACCACCCTAACCAGTTTGTGACCTATAGGAGCGGAGGAAGAGAAAGCCAGATAGACTTTCTAATGTGCAGGAGATCCCATTTGGAAGAAGTTAAGAACTGCAAAGTCATAAACGGGGAAAGCGTGGCGGCGCAACATAGAATCCTGGTGATGGATTGGTCGTTTAAGAGTGGTGGGAAAAGAAGGCAAGAACAGGTGACACCTAGGATAAAGTGGTGGGGACTGAAGAAAGAAGACCAGAAAAGGAAATTTGAGGAGAAGGTTTTGGAAGAAGTAAGGTCGTTGGAGAGTGTACAAGAATGGTGGGAGGAGAACAGCCGGGTGATATTGAGAGTTGGTGAGGAAGTACTGGGCAAAACATCAGGTAGAAGACCCCCTGAAGATAAAGAGACGTGGTGGTGGAATGAAGAGGTTCAGGAGGTGATTAAAAGGAAGAAAGATGCTAAAAAGAAGTGGGACACATCTGGTAGACAAGAGGATAGAGAAAGCTATAGGCAGGCGAAAAAGGAGGAGAAGAAGGGAGTGGTAAGAGCCAAGGCGCAGGCGATGGATGAAGTATATAAAGAGTTGGAGACACCGGCGGGAGAGAGAAAGATCCTTAGAATAGCGAAGGCTAGGGATAAGGCGAGTAAAGATTTTACTCAAATTAAACAGGTAAAGGATGGGCAGGGAGTGGTCTTAAAGGATCAGGATAAAATCATGGATAGATGGAAGAGTTATTTTGAACATCTGTTAAATGAGGAAAACCCAAGGGTTATTTTTGAAGATGGTGTCCCAAATCAAGGGTTAACTTCAGGAGTGAGTAGGGAGGAGGTGAAGGTGGCGTTGAAAGGAATGAAGAAGGGGAAGGCATTGGGACCGGATGGGATACCAGTGGAGGCGTGGAATTGTTTGGGAAATGAGGGCATAGATCTATTGTGGGATCTGATGCAGAAGATATATGAACAAGAGGAAATGCCGGAGGAGTGGGGGGATAGTACACTCGTACCTATCTACAAAGAGAAGGGGGACATCCAGGATTGTGGAAATTATAGGGGAATAAAGCTTATGTCACACACGATGAAGGTTTGGGAAAGGATTATAGAGAAAAGGTTAAGAGAAGAGACAACCGTGGGGAAAGAGCAGTTGGGTTTTATGCCAGGTAGGGGAACAACTGATGCGATTTTTGCACTGAGGCAGTTGATGGAGAAACACCGGGAGCGACAAAAGGGACTGCACATGGTTTTCATCGACCTAGAGAAAGCATATGATAGAGTGCCACGCCAGGAGGTTTGGAGGTGTATGAGAGAGAAAGGTGTGCCGGAGAAGTACGTTAGGTTGGTGCAAAGTATGTATGAAGGAGCAAGGACCCAGGTTAGGAGTAGTGTAGGTGTAACGGAATGGTTCCCCGTGAGGGTTGGTCTACATCAGGGATCTTCTTTGAGCCCGTACCTTTTTGTTTTGATTATGGATGTGTTGGCCCAGGGGATAAAAGATCAATCCCCTTGGTGTATGCTCTTTGCAGACGATATTGTTCTGTGCAGCAACAGGAGAGAAGTAGTAGAAAGAAAATTGGAGGAATGGAGGAGGGCTTTTGAAGACAGAGGGTTGAAAATCAGCAGAAAGAAAACGGAGTACCTGAGGTTCTACGAAAATCAAGACTCAGAAATTAGTTTAGAGGGAGCGAGGTTAAAGAGAGTAAGTAAGTTTACGTACTTGGGATCGACAGTGGCTGAGGACGGTGAGCTGTACACAGAAATAACACACAGAGTGCAATCTGGTTGGAAAAATTGGAAGAAAGTTTCAGGGGTGTTGTGTGACCGAAGAATAGGCGCAAGGGTTAAGGGAAAGGTGTATAAGACTGTGGTAAGACAGGCTATGATGTATGGGGCTGAGTCTTGGGCTATAAAGAAAGATCATGAGAAAAGACTAGATGTAACGGAGATGAGAATGCTGAGATGGATGTGCGGAGTGACAAGGTTGGATAGAGTAAGGAATGAAAGGATAAGGGGCACAACAAAGGTTGGAGAAATCTCGAGGAAGATACAAGAAAGTAGACTGAAATGGTATGGACATGTGATGAGAGGGGACGAAGATTATGTGGGTAAGAGAACGATGAATATGGAGGTGCATGGCAGGAGAAAGAGAGGCAGACCGAAGCGAAGGTGGATGGAGAAGGTGAGGGACGATTTGAGGGAGAAGGGTTTGTCGAAGGAAGAAGCCCAGGACCGGGCTGTGTGGAGGAGGCTGGTCAGAAACGCCGACCCCGCATAGAGGCGGGAACGGGCGAAGAGAAAGAAGAAGATTCGTTTTTGACATTAAAATTAACCAACTGGTTAGGTTAATTGAATGCCCGGTTAGGTCAACTGTACGCTCTTGACGATTGGTTAGGTTAAGTCATGATATTTTCATTAATTTTAACGAAAATATCACGAAAAAACCTAACCAATCATCAAGGGCGGACAGTTGACCTAACCGGGCATTTAATTAACCTAACTGGGCATTCAATAATTTTCCCGTAGGTTTCGATTAATTTCGTTAGTTTTAACGAAAATATCACGACTTAACCTAGCCAATCGTCAAGGGCGTACAGTTGACCTAACTGGGCATTCAATTAACTTAACCGGGCACTCAATAATTTTCCCGTTGGTTTCAATTAATTTTAAGCAATTTTTACCTAATAATTTTTTCTCTTGAGGATCCGTTTCCGTGTTTTAGGGCAGGACAGATACACAGACAGACAGACAGCATATCTATAGATTGAAAAAAATTCAAATTTTTGTCTAATTAAAAAGAATTATAATTTTGTTTGCTGAATCATAAATGCATGGAGTGAAAAGCACGCGCTAGAACTCCGACCATTTTATGACGTGTCTATGATGTCACTATCTTTCAACTAATCCGGAATACAGAGGAACGAAAGGACGGACGGACGGACAGGACTCCTTTTTTATAGTATAGATGAATTGTTATTTTATATTTATTAATAAATCCCGATTTTACGATCCCAACTATTCTTTTATTATTATTATTATTATTATTATTATTATTATTATTATTATTATTAAGCGGCATTTATTTTTTACAATAAATAATTTAATTTAAAATTATGTAACATCTTTAAACTTTGGAAAAAATAAATATTCCAGTTTCACAATTATTATGTCATTGTAAATTGTAAAAGTACTGTATTTATTTCATCAATAAAGGTCGTTCAGTATTCAACATATACTATTTTTATTGCTGCTATTATTGTTATTTTTTTGTTGTCACTACTACTATTACTTGCTACTTTCACTGTTTTATGTAATATTTTCAACTAAATATACAATAAATCATTTAATCTAAAATCATGTATAACATTTTGTAAAGTTTATATTGTATTTATTATTATTATTATTATTATTATTATTATTATTATTATTGTTTTTTGTTCTCTATTATTATTACTTTCCATTTTCATTATTTTTATGTAATAAATAAAGTAAATGTCATTAATTTTGGCCGAAAAAGCCTCCATGCTTCCAATGTCATATTTAGATGAGAGTACTTTTGTTGTGGGAAAACTAAAGAACCCACCGGCATTTAACTCTGGAAGCAGTTCTTTCTATGGTAGGAATCCAATTCTACTGGCCAGCCATGAAGTACATGCAGATTGAGTAGACTGGAAGGCAGGAGATGAAGCTGTACTCAAAGAGCTTTTCCCAAACAGTGCACTGGACACCAAGTGAGCAAGGACTATTCATAAAAATGTCAAGCAGGAAGAGCAAGACCACTACAGTGCATTCAAGCGATGGAACGTAAACAGTATATTATGAAATGTTAAGGAGTGGGTGCAAGAAGGTGTTCAGGCAGAAAAAGGAAGATAAGACTTTAGGATAAACAAGAATGAACAATAATAAAAAGCACAGTACAGGCAAGACCTATGCTACTGAAAATTAATTCAAGAATTTTCTCTTGACTTGAAAATATCACCAAATTTAGTAAACCTTATTCCAGTGTATAACTTTTCATGTAGGCTTATTCCCTATGATAAACAAATGTGGAACTGATCTTCCCATCATGTACCATGACTGATATTTAATGATTTATAGAAAGCAAACTAGAAAATTAAGTTTTTCAGTTTTATTTATAACTTGATTTAACAGAACTTAAAACCTCCCATTTCTAGACTTGAACAAAAAACCTTAACAGTAATTATTTGCAATTTTTTCTGGAGGGTCTAGACCAGGGATTCTTAACCTGGTGCTCGTGAGCACCAAAGTGATCTTTAAGTTGTGTACAGTGCTCTCCACCATCACCTAAAACTTTGCTCGCTCGCGAGCACTATAGTGAAGCCCTTGACCCCTCCTGCCTCATAAAAAACAATTTATTTTATCAAACGTAGCAATGAATGTTTAATGTGCATGAAAAGTTAAGGTGCATGAAAAGGTTAAGAATCCCTGGACTCTAGACAATAAGAAACTTTAATCTTAAATTAATGATGATAGGGTTAATAAAGTTAGTTATGATAATGAGCATAAAGATGATTTATGTACAAAAACTGGAGTTCTAAATAACTTGATCTTAAACTTTGGAGGGTCTTAACTTCCTAGATTTTGACTGCACTGTATTCACTGGGATGCTTCTCGCTTGTTTATTTCTTAATTTATTTGGACAAGACAACATGTACAGGCATTTAATGAATTCACACGCAATAGTTTAATTAAACGTTTATAAGCCAAAGGTGCAAGAAAAAGGGTACACACTGGCAATGCTTCAAGTAATTTAGACTCATGCGCAACAGTGGATTGTCTACCTAGAAGGAGCACTTAAGTTCTGGATCATTAGCGCTAAACTTCAAAATATACCTTCTGGCTTCAATTATGGACTATGATCTCCCCTTTTCTTGAGTTCAACAGGAACTATCAGGACTAAATACTGGACTAGGTTTTAACACTAGCCCAGAACTGTTTCTAGCAAGATGCCCTATTAAACTGATTTGAGCACTTTTGTATTAACTACAGTATCTGCCTATGCTTCACTAGTTTGGCTTAATTAATACTCTTAACTAGAGGCTGTGGAAGCTGAGTGGCTGGAAAGAAAAAAAATGCATGAATTTAAAAATAAAAAACCAAGAAATGAGAATCAGCAAACCCCTACACTGTGAATATATTAATATCATAATAAATATCTAAAATTGTAAAACTCTGTCACTTGTATTCTTTTTTAATAAAAGTTTGAAGTTTGAAAATGTGAACACACAAATTATTAAATAATTTTGAAGTAAATGTACGAAAACTTTTGCATTTTAACTTTTTATTATTTTCCTCAAATTCTTTGATGTTTTACATTATATGTTGGAGTTAAATTAATTTTTTTATTTGTTAAATTTTTCCAAATGAACGTTAAACTTTTCATAACTATCGTATGCATGGTACAAAAGATAAGGACGAATATAACTGAACTATTTCTCTGTACAAATACTTATGAGCGCCACTGTAAATGAAGTCAGTATCTTTGTTTTTACTCACCCACATTAATTTTAGAAATCAGTTCTCATTTAACCAAACTCAAGTTTAAATATATTTAAATGTGGTACTTGCGGTTCTTTATGGAATTACTGTAGAATTAGCTTGGGAAAACTTCTAAGTAAACATGACAGTTTCAAACCAGAATCACAGTTTTTATTTGTTTTGCTGAACTAAATTAAATATTACACAGGCCTGCGATGGTTTTGTTTTTCCGAAATATTTTATAACTTATATAGTAATTTTTCTACGCTGATTCAGAAAATAATATTCATTTTTCGCCATCACGTACAGATTTTTCACAAAATGTCGTATTTCATATTACGTATGTAAGTAATTTTCATTAAATTTTGATTAAAAACTACTGCCTATAAATGCTTATAAATGCTTGGTTTCACCAAGACATCAACGAAATGGAGAAGAGATATCAGGGAAGGTGGGACATCAGCATGATGGCTGATTACTGCTGGATGTTGAAACGGGATACTCCAGAATTATTACATAAAAGAAAAGGAACAGCGCGTACATTCGAGACTAAAAGGCGTAGATCTCACGAGAAAACTCCGGACAAATAAAGATGAATATGTAATTGACGTCAATAGTCTTCTTTCTTTTTAAAGTTGTTTGCATTTGTAATTAGTATAACAAAACGAAATAGGTACCTAATGTAAATTGAAATAAATAATATTTATTTATGTTGTTCTTTTTTCCCTTCCAGTTTGCAGAAAATTCTTACGTGATAGAATAAAATGGACACCTTATTCGAAATCAGTGTAGTTGAATTATATAAAATCAGTTATTAGTAAGAAAACAACTCTTACAAAGTTCTCATTCGCAGGCCTGTGAATTATTGGCCTGTTTCATGATCCAGCTATTCTGTGTTCATCAATTAGAGTTTAAACCTTATCCAAAAGGTTTCTCTGACTAATCCGATTAAACAAAATTCCCCTTGAAGAACTGAACTGATCCTAAATGATTTAGTCTGCCCACTTTTAAAATGGTAAGCCATTTGTTTCTTTCGACTCCTCCAAACACATCCTCCCAAAACAGTTAATTTACCCGTAAGATTATAGGAAATTATTCTAAGTTTGTAACTTTAAGAATTATTTAAAGTTTTGTAGTTTAACTTTAAAACATTTTTTAATTTGTTTTTAAGGAATTAAAACCTAGTTTTGTTTTTGTTAATCCTCGATTCAAGTTTGATCTTCTTTGAATATAATATTGAACTCTTCGTCGCTCATTTACTTTTAAACCTTTTTATGTGCGCTTCAACGGGAGTACATCGTGGCCAAGACTCGTTAGATCAGCCAAGTTAAACGACGTTGGGTCTATCCAGTAACTGGGTGGGTAGCCGTCCTCTGTGTTCATATGATGTACCGACCCGTGGTTCGAACCCCGACGTAAAGTTGTATATGGATTATCCACGTCACGTGACCTTTGTCATTACGAAGGTAAAGGAGCACCAAGCATTATTAATATTGTGCTTCAACGTTTTTTAACGTTTTCATAAATATTGTTAGTAGTAAATTTGTATGAATTGCTGTTCGTCACTATATACTATATACTGTATATGGAAATGTAGTAACCCATACAGAATTTTTTATATCACACAAACAATAAATTTTGAAGTATTTTCATTCAAGAGTAAGATCCCAATGAAAATATTGTACCCCGTGTCAGAATCGACCAATATTGCCTAAAGTTGCCGTCAGATAAGACGGCATCCTCTAAAAGCGTTCTCGTCTTGAAATTTTCTTTGGACAATAACAATCTTTTTAAGGATTAAAAAAACATTTATGTTGATACTGTTATATCATAATACTGTCATAATGTTAAATGAAATAACTTGTTTACGTAGGAAATACATTTTTTTGGAGTAAGTAAAACGTTAACACCTTTATCGAAATGTTAAAATTACTTTTACATCTTAAAATTTGTGAAAACACTCTTCTTTTGTTATCATCTACACGTTTTTGTTCATTGGAGGTTATTTCTCAGTGCTACATGTGTGATTTTTAAAGGGCGTTAAGCATTAGTATTATGGAATAAAATATCGGGTGGACGAAAAAAAACCTGGACACCTTTGTTTTTCCTACAAATTTTAAACTAGTCAAGCTAATACACCCAAATTAGTACAAGATGTAGCCAATAGTATGGTTATCATGTGCTGAAAACCTCAGTTAATTATCTTTGGCCGTTTCTTAATTATAAAAAATTTAACTTGACAAAACAAACAGCGAGATTTTGTGAAGCTGACTACGCCCTTGGATGTGTCACATGTTCGCTATAAAACAAGCAGTTTGCGCATGCGCACCTAAGACAATGATAAGTGGCCACATGGCGAATTGGTAGGCTAGCAGTGTCAGATTTCTTTAAAAACTGTTGGCTGATGGAATGTTTTTTCTTATTTTTTTCTTGTGGTGTTAATTAAAATTCTATCGTAATGGTTTTAAGTAAAGAAGACTTAGCTGCCATAAAGGCGTGTTTTGCCGAGAATGAATGGAGTGCTAGAAAAATAATTAGGGAATTTCTGGGAAAAATTTGGAAAAGAAGTACAGTACAATACGTAATAAATAAAATTAGGTAATCAGGATCAACTGACAGAAAACGTGGCAGCGGTCGTCCGCGTACTGCTCGGACTCGAGAAAACGTTTAAAGGTACGTTGAAGAGCATGCGTTGTCGCAGGAAAATAATCCTGGTACTCATCTTTCGCAGAGAAAAATGGCGAATAATTTAAATATTTCGCGCAACAGTGTCCAAAACATAATGAAAAGTACTCAGATCTTTTAAAAGATTGAATGCCCCCAGAATAACAAAAGAAGCCGCGTCTAGGAGAATTTGTCTAAAACAATTCGTCTAAAATACAATTTGTCTAAATCAATTTGTCTAAAACAATTTGTCTAAAATAGTTTGTCTAAAATCAATTTGTCTAATAACAATTTGTCTAAAATACAATTTGTCTAAAAATAATTTGTCTAAAATACAATTTGTCTAAACAAACAATTTAATATAATATGGCATACAAATTGTTGCCTGATGTACAATGCTATTTATTACTTGCCACGCCCCATCTTAAAAGGTTACCTCTTGTGCGGAATAGTACATCGAAATAGTTTGTCTAAAAATAATTTGTCTAAAATACAATTTGACTAATAACTGAAGATAACTAGAAATGCATTTGTCTGCTTGATAAATTTGGAGTGAGGATGAAAAGATTGAAAATGGGTTGATTTTATTTCATAATATACCTAACCTAACCTAACCTAACCTAACCTAACCTAACGGTTATGGGTTCCGGGATAACTGATTTCGATGTACTATTCCGCACAAGAGGTAACCTTTTAAGATGGGGCGTGGCAAGTAATAAATAGCATTGTACATCAGGCAACAATTTGTATGCCATATTATATTAAATTGTTTGTTTAGACAAATTGTATTTTAGACAAATTATTTTTAGACAAATTGTATTTCAGACAAATTGTTATTAGACAAATTGATTTTATACAAACTATTTTAGACAAATTGTTTTAGACAAATTGATTTAGACAAATTGTATTTTAGACGAATTGTTTTAGACAAACTCGCCTGATTCGAAAGAAGCCATGGGAAAACGGTTAGAAAGATGTAATTCTTTGTACAGGAAATTTAATTTAGCAGACATTAAACGCATGTTTTTTTCCAAGATGAATCCGACTTTACATTAACTGTATGTTTTTTCCAAGATGAATCCGACTTTACATTAACTGTATGTTTTTTCCAAGATGAATCCGATTTTACATTAACTGTATGTTTTTTTCCAAGATGAATCCGACTTTACATTAACTGTATGTTTTTTCCAAGATGAATCCGACTTTACATTAACTGTATCAACAAATCGACAAAACAACCAAGTCAATGCATTAACTTCAAAATCAGAAATCCCGCCAGACCGTCTTTATCATCCAATTTCACGACTTTCCAAGAAATTAATGGTATCTTGTGGTGTTTCTTACAATGGAAAAACCGAATTATTCTTTACTGATCCACAGAAAACAAAAATGAACTCGCAAAATTACATTGAACACCTCGGAGAACTTTTACCGGAATGCCAAGACTTGTACCCGAACGAAGATTTTATTTTTGTTCAAGACAATGCACCATCTCATTCAGCCAAGGCAACCCAAGAATTTTTGATGGCGAACATTCCTGAATTCCTAAAAAGTGAAGAATGGCTCCAAATTCACCTGACTTAAATCCTCTGGATTACTTCGTGTGGAAGGAGCTGAAGTCATTGGTGTACCATGGTCGCAGGGAACCATTTTCAAACCTGGAAGCACTTAGACAAAGAATTGAGGTTGTTTGGCCTATGGTGTTCCAAGTCCAAATCAAGTCATCCATAGATCAGTGGAAAAGGAGAGTACTGGCCGTAATTCAAGAGAATGGGGGGGGGGGCCAATACAACATCGATTTCAATAGGGTAAGTTTTATATGAGTTCTATTGAAATTTTTAGCACATGATAACTATACTATTGGCTACATCTTGTACTAATTTGAGTGTATTAGCTTCACTAGTTTGAAATTTGTAGGAAAAACAAAAGTGTCCAGGTTTTTTTCGTCCACCCGGTATATAAGAAAACGCTGGATTATATGAACAAAGTCGAGTTTCATAATGTAAACTTTTGAGTTTTGATCTCATGCATATTGATAATAAAGTATTCTGGCTCATACTGAACACTTCATCTCTAGGTGTTCATTCAAACCATCTCCCCTCATTACTTTTATAATTACTTCAAACAACTGTAAGCAAAAAGAAGAGCATAAGCAAATTTAGTCTGTAAACACACACAGATTCAAAAAGAAATCTATTTTCCAAAAGAGTTTCGAAGACAAAGCGTTCAAAGTTTACTCAAAAGACTTCATGTTATAAGTATGAAAAGATACTGATGGTTTCGTAACAAGAATTTTCAGTTACTTGTTGCATCTTATCTCTTTGAAGTGTAATTTTATTACACTTTACTTTTCACTTACTGTGTAGTTTGTCTTGCATTATTTAGTTCTGAAAAACTATCATTAAAAACAAGGGAAAATACTTTGATATCATTTTCTGAAGTAAAGAGGTTAATTAAAGAGTTAAAGACTGGTTCTGCGTCAGGGGTAGATGACTTATCGAATGAGCACTTAAAATATGCAAATGACGTTGTATGTCTGCATATATCATTGCTCCTATCAGCCATGCTGGCTCATAGCTATATCCCTGCAGAGTTCATGAGGGTATATATCTTGCCCCTGGTCAAAAATAAGTACGGAGACATTCTGTCCAGCAATAATTACAGGCCTACTGCTGTCGCTTCCTGCTTCTCGAAACTCTTGTTACGCCAATTAAATGAGTTCCTATGGACATCTCCTAATCAGTTTGGCTTTAAAAGGTCCCACTCAACTGACCTATGTATCTATGTACTTAAAGAAAACAATATCTAAATACATTGACAGTAATTCAACTATTTATAGCTATTTCCTAGATATAAGTAAGGCATATGATAGGGTGAACCACAATATTTTATTTGCAAAACTAGAAGACAGGAAGGTTCCCATGAACATATTAAATTTATTGAGATTTTGGTATTCCCACCAATCTTTCACTGTTAGGTGTACAATGTACTATCCGAGTGTTTTGGCTCCTCTTGCGGGGTGAGACAAGGCTCCTTGCTCTCCCCTATGCTGTTTAATGTGTATATCGACGGATTAATTGCTTCACTTAATGAGGCAACAGTGGGATGTTGTATAGATAACACAAGGATAAATAACTTAGTTTATGCCGATGATATGGTGTTAATAAGTCCCTCTGTTAAAGGTCTGGATCGGCTACTAAAAGTCTGCGAAGTGTATTCGCAGAAACATGATATTCTTTTTAATGTTACAAAAACTAAGGTTATGCAATTTCATCCTAAAAGCTGTAATCAGCCAGCTGATATAAGGTTTAAAATGAATGGTGAAGTAATTGAGGAAGTACAAGAGTTTAAGTATTTGGGTCAAACTATTACAAGCTCCTTCAGTGATGACTCGGATATAAGAAAACAATCTCGAAGCCTGTATGCTAAAGCGAATATGACCATAAGGAACTTTCGATTCTGTACAAGTGAAGCTAAAGACACTCTCTTTCGTACTTTCTGCAATAATATATACAGACAGCAACTGTGGGTGAATTATAAAAAAAGGTTCTGGCAGAACTCTAAATTTGCTGTACAACAGGTCTTTCAGACTCTTACATCAATTACCCCCGAGATGCTCAGCTTCGCAAATGTTTGCCATCCGCAATGTCCGAGCTTCCCGGAGGTAACAAGACGTGCTCAACACAGTTTAATGCAAAAAATTAAAAAATCACCAACCCGATCATCCAAGCTATCCATGAGTCCTGCCATTATCCTCTAAGCTATGGACTTCTTGGTATGAAAACGTCTGTCTGTAGCTCCACTTAACTCGACATTACAGTATTATTTCTAATCAATTGTATATACAGTATTTCTATCCTTAGTATATGAACTGTCATCGTATTAATAATATTTGTCATATGGACTATAGTCTGCCAATAAACCTTTTCATTTTCATTTTCATTTCATTTTCATATATATATATATATATATATATTATATATATACACACACACACACACGAGTTACTTATTTATTATATATATATATACGAGTTACTTATTTATATATATAATATATATATATATATATATATATATTATATATATATATATATATATATATAGAGAGAGAGAGAGAGAGAGAGAGAGAGAGAGAGAGGGTGTCCCAAAAAAATGTCCCTATTTTCATTTGCCCGTTATTCTACAATGGATTTATATTTTATTATTGGAGTCTCTTCATCAGAAAGGTAACAGATTGGGGGTTTTTATTCCGCGTATATATATACATTTGTAATCTTTTATTACTTAATAAATAATAAATATTGTCCATTAAAACCGTTCTTCACCATTTCATGCCTAAAGCAATAACTTTTTGTAATTTCCTAGAAATTAGGAAAAGACAATAACGCTACCAATCGACTATAGCCTAGTAAGGCTGCATTCACAGTAGTTTCAGCAGGATGGAGCACCTCCACACACTGCTTGTGGAACTCGCAACTTTCTGAGGAAACATTTTTTCCGGACGACTAATCTCTCTCAGAGCCAGTGAAATGGACCCCATATTCACCTGACCTCACAAACCCTGACTTATTTTATGAGGTTACATAAAAGACAGGATCTATTCTACCAAGCCTAACGCACTTGAAGACTTAAAGACCAAAGTCTATAAGGATCAACAACATCTCAGCTGAGCTATTTCCAAAAATTATGTCAAACATTCGTGTAAGGTTGAATATTGTGTTAGAAATAAATGGGAAATACACTGAACATGTTTAATTAACGTTAATAAACTCTTATGTTTTACGTACCTATTGCGTTTGTCTTTGTGTCTAGATTTCGTTTTTATCTTAGAACATTTATTTAGAAATAGGGACTTTTTTGGTGGTGAAGTGGTTAACATCGCTGACTATGAATTCACCGACCCAGGATTCGATTCCTGCCGATTGCAGTCGGCGTGCAGCTCACTCAGCTGTTCATCCATCCATACAAAAAAAATTGGTTGAGAGATAAATGGGTACGCTGGGTAACCTAGTGGTTAAGACGCTGAGCTGCTGATCGAGAGGTTGTGAGATCGAGGCTGGGCAAGGATTTTGTATTTTCTGACCACCCGTGATGGGGCGTGGTTCAGATTTCACGTTAAGTTGTAATCTAAGGTGAAGGAGGAAGCTTGACCCTCGTCAGAATGAACAATTCGGGCGGAAGCAAAACTAAAGTTATCCAAGGTTATATACTCGTATATATATATATATAACATTTCAACTGCTAAGAACACGCAGTATAAATAACGTAAAGAACGACGCTTGTATAGGAGAACATTCCGCGCAAGATGAGAAGAGAGAACGAACAAATGAAAAAATGAGGTAACCACCCGGGAATCGAACCCGGGATCTTCCGATTGCCGGTCAGATATGATAACCATTACACCACGGGCCTCACTCGAACAAATGCCGTAATTCCTCTACATACGCGCAGAAACCAATGCCCCAAGGGGGCACCTCCCGCATGCCGTATCTATATATACATTTCAACTGCAAAGAACACGCAGTATAAATAACGTAAAGAACGACGCTTGTATAGGAGAACATTCCGCGCAAGATGAGAAGAGAGAACGAACAAATGAAAAAATGAGGTAACCACCCGGGAATCGAACCCGGGATCTTCCAATTGCCGGTCAGATATGATAACCATTACACCACGGGCCTCACTCGAACAAATGCCGTAATTCCTCTACATACGCGCAGAAACAATGCCCCAAGGGGGCACCTCCCGCATGCCGTATCTATATATACATTTCAACTGCAAAGAACACGCAGTATAAATAACGTAAAGAACGACGCTTGTATAGGAGAACATTCCGCGCAAGATGTAATGGTGTAATGGTTATCATATCTGACCAGCAATCGGAAGATCCCGGGTTCGATTCCCGGGTGGTTACCTCATTTTTTCATTTGTTCGTTCTCTCTTCTCATCTTGCGCGGTATGTTCTCCTATACAAGCGTCGTTCTTTACGTTATTTATACTGCGTGTTCTTTGCAGTTGAAAATGTATATATAGATACGGCATGCGGGAGGTGCCCCCTTGGGGCATTGGTTTCTGCGCGTATGTAGAGGAATTACGGCATTTGTTCGAGTGAGGCCCGTGGTGTAATGGTTATCATATCTGACCGGCAATCGGAAGATCCCGGGTTCGATTCCCGGGTGGTTACCTCATTTTTTCATTTGTTCGTTCTCTCTTCTCATCTTGCGCGGAATGTTCTCCTATACAAGCGTCGTTCTTTACGTTATTTATACTGCGTGTTCTTTGCAGTTGAAATGTATATATAGATACGGCATGCGGGAGGTGCCCCCTTGGGCATTGGTTTCTGCGCGTATGTAGAGGAATTACGGCATTTGTTCGAGTGAGGCCCGTGGTGTAATGGTTATCATATCTGACCGGCAATCGGAAGATCCCGGGTTCGATTCCCGGGTGGTTACCTCATTTTTTCATTTGTTCGTTCTCTCTTCTCCTCTTGCGCGGAATGTTCTCCTATACAAGCGTCGTTCTTTACGATATATATAATATATATATATAATATATATATACACTCGGTGGTGTAGTGGTTAGCGTCGCTGACTACGAATCCATCGGCCCCGGGTTCGAGACCCGACGGCAGCCGGCGCGCAGCAAAACCCAGCTGTTCATCCTTCCACACGATAAAGAAAGTGGTTGGAAGATAAATGGGTACCCTAGGTGGCCTAGTAGTTAAGACGCTGGGCTGCTAGCAGATGGGGCGTGGTTCGGATTCCACGTTAAACTGTAGGTCCAAGGTGGAGTGAAAAGCTTGACCTTCGTCAGAATGAACAATTCGGGCGAAACCTAACCAAAGGTGTGTGTGTGTGTATATATATATATATATATATATATATATATATATATATACATACATACCTGATTTCAACATATTGTTATTATAAATTTTAAAATGTATAAATTTTAATGAGTAGCTTTAAGGAAACTTAATCCTTTCATTTACGACGCATTAAATAAATGAAGGAATAGGTAACATATTTTCATTTTTAAACCTCATTGACACCTTTCCTCAAATAAAAAAGAAAAAGAAATAAATAAAGAAAACGCGCGTCATTAGCTCCAAATTTATTCTCTGAAGCTGCCACCAAACTTCCCTTCCTCTTTTCTAAGAAGAAAATATTAAATATTTTTGGTAAATATTAGTATGGGTTTTTAAAAGAAAAAAGTTTGGAAATTTGTTCAGAGAGAGAGGAATGGAAGAGTCACTTACGTGAATTTAAATTTGTGGTTTCGCAATACAGGAAAGGAAACGAATAGTTTGATACCTTCTATGAGAAAGGCAACATCAAAACGAGCTTTATAGTGAAATGGATATACTTTTACCGAGTTAACCGGTCGTCCATTCAGAATGAATGTGCTGCCATTAATTTTGTACTTTCTTTTTAATTTAAATAGGCTGTGTCGTGGAAATGTTGTACTAGCGACAAGATGTATTATAAGAATCAATCCCTTTCCTCTCTCCGAGTGAGTGATATTAATCGATGAAGAGGACCAGAAACTGGCACAACGCTCAACCCAGACGAACGTGGCGCATTACGCTAACCCATGGATTATTATTATTGCTCCTTCGGGAGTCAAACCCCCGACCTCAATATCTTCACTTCGTTTATAGGGAAACGGTGTTGTTATCCATTGAGCTACACTCTAAAATTTAATTGACCCATATAGACCACCGACATTAAAAATTGAATTGAATTGGTTCATTTGAACTGATTATTGAACAATTTCCTGGTAAAACGAATTAACATTTTTCATTTCTAGACCAATTTTGAACCAATAATATTTTTATGTAGACATGATCGGTTGAAAATCGGTCGAAAATGAAAGATGTTTCTATGATGAACCATTCTATTTACAAAGAAATCGCTCTATAAACGATTCACCAAATGAAAAAGTTAAATTTTTAATATCGATCATCTGTATTGGAACAACATTTTTTCACAATGTTCACGAGGGAATTTCAGATGTCAATGCAGTTCAGTATAAACATTTTTGTTTCATGGATTTTGCACTCAACATTGCTGTGTACGCGCCCTGAACTTGTTTTCGCTTGAAACTCGGAGGCTGCGCGGTCAACTGATCGAGGTTTTCAAGCTCTTACGAGGGTTCAACGATGTCGATTTTAGAAGTATGTTTAGTTTAAATGATAACCCAACTCGCAACAATGGTTGGAAGTTGGATTTGAAACGGTTTAGGACTAGTGTGTGTGGGAATTACGTTACGTATAAGATCTGTGACACATGGAACAGGTTACCTTCGGAAGTTGTGAACAGTTCCTCTGTGGATCAGTTCAAGAAAAGGTTAGACGAAATCTTGCACACTATTTGAGTGTGTAAAGACATTTAGGACCTCAGTCTGCGGAAATTTCTTTTCCTGTAAAATAGTTGATATCTGGAACCAACTTCCCTCAGAGGATGTTTCCAGTCAAAGTGTAAATCTGTTTAAAAATAGGCTAGACAAAGTACAGAACACACTCATAGTTTAAGATTAAAACCTCAGAAAACTCTGCAGGAGTTCGCTTGCTCAGTGTCTCTGTGAGCAAGCTAAATATAGAGCTATTTATATATTCTCCACTTTCCTGTAAAATTTCCTTGGCTACTTTTCCAGGGTCAAGGTATTTTCTTCAACCTTTTTCCGTACCTGCCTCTGGCAGGGAGGGAGCGGAGGGTGGGGAGAGAGCCTTCTACTTTTCTATCCAGTTTTCTACTACTGCTAGCATAGTTTGAAAGACAAAATTTTCCCTGGCACCCGTTGCCATTGGTACCTCCTCGGTATGGGCCGCAAGGCCTTTTGAGGTACTTCTTTTCCTTGTAACTCCTTGTAACTCTCTCTCTATCTCTCTATCTCTCTCTCTCTCTCTCACGGAGGTACAAATAAAGCTGAGACACTATAACGTAACCTGCACAAGCGTAAACTTTTCTTTAAGTATTTGTACATTCATCAGCGATGATTTAAGAATATTTTACGATGATTTATAAATAAATTATTTACACCTAGATTAAATGAGAAAAATTCCTTTGTTAAAGAGTCTCCTTTAAGTCATAGTTTATGCTTTCATATAAGAGAGAGAGAGAGAGAGAGAGAGAGAGAGAGAGAGAGAGAGAGAGAGAGAGAGAGAGAGAGAGAGAGAGAGAGAGAGATATGAATAAATACTCGTAGACAAATTTGCAGGTAATTATATACAGCAGGAAATGGAAAAAAGTAATTATGAGAAAAATTAAGAGTTGCGTGCATTTATGACTGTTTTTTAATGGAAATGATGCAGAAAACTTTTAAAATTTTAACTGGTAACATAAAATAATAAGTAAATTTTCGCCATCAAAATCAATTATTTTAATTCAATTTAAAAATATTTTAATTATCCGAATAAAAATTTGAAGTTCATAACTTTAAAAAGTAATTAAACTTTGAAATTATAATAAAATTTAGGCGATTTAAGCAAATGAAATATATAATTTAAATTTAATAATGGCCAAATTTCTTTGTTTAGCATACTCTCAACACGCCTCTCTCTTCTTTCTTTCTTAAGTAATGAGAGGAATAATGTAAACTGCAGCGTTTTAACTTATTTTTGAAGCTTTAATTTAAACTTTCACACGCATAAATATTTTATGAAAGTGCTGTTTTATTTCAAGATGGTTCAGCATCCATTTTTTTTGGTTTTAGCTTCCAGTGAACATATAAATATACTGTACTTCCCCAAGATAAAAACATGGAAAGAGAAGCTGACAATAAATGGTTATTATAATAATAATAATAATAATAATAATAATAATAATAACTATTATGTTGAATTCGACATTCTCTCCCGGGGCGAGGTCCATTCCCCGGTGACTCCAGATGTCAGTGGCGGAGCGTGGTTCTCCAGGGCCCTGGGGCAAGCTTTCTTCGCCGGCCGCTCCCCCTTGACTCCTACATGTCAATATAGATAAATTGATAATATATTGCAGTAAAAAATTAACGCATTGAGCGCATTTTTGTGATGGCCTCTCTTGTTTGAAAACTATTGTGTGGTCTTGCGTTATCGTGCAAAAGAAGGACGTGTTCCAGTTTTCTCTCCGGTCGAACTCGCTTTATACGTCTCTGGAGTCTTGTAGGGTAGCAATATATGCCTCTGAGTTGATGGTTTGTCCTTTCTTCGTAATGTCCACCAGAATCACCCCTTTCATGTCCCAGGAGATGGTGGCCATAACGTTTCCTGCAGAGGGAGCCATTTTGAACTTTTTCTTACGTGGGAAGTCTGTGTGATGCCACTCCATGGATTGGCGTTTTGTTTCAGGTTCAAAGTGGTGTACCCAAGTCTCATCCCTAGTCACAATTCGTGAAAGGAAGTCATCCCCTTCTGTCTCGTATCGAACCAACGACTCGAAAGCAATTTCTTTTCTTTGGACTTTGTGATCTTCAGTCAGTTCGCGAGGAACAAACCGTGAACAAACTTTTGAGTATCTAAGTTGCTGAATTATCGTATTCACACTTCCTTCACTAATTCCTAGCTCCATTGATAGCTCCTTGTATGTGACGCGCCGATTTGCTCGAATGATGCTGTTTAACACGTTGCACAGTGTGAGATGTCACAGCCGATGGCGGGCGACCGCTGCGTGACTCATCATCGAGGCTGGCTCTCCCTCTCTCCAATGATCTCACACGTTTAGACCTGCGGCCAACTGTGCTTCGATGAACACCAGCATCTCCGTAAGCGTTTTGTAGATGTTTGTGAATATTTCCAACTGTTTCCTTTTCTGCGGTTAAGAACTCGATAACAGCTCTCTGTTTACGACGCACATCACTGTCAGACGCCATTTTTGAAACTGCGTTAACCATCGGTTTTATACAAGGGCGTTTAAAAGCGGTTTTATACAAGGAGGGAAGGTTCATACTGGAAAATTCCGGTTATGTGAAGCGCAGAAAGTTCAAACTTACTGCCCAAAAGACATTTCAGCCCCATGGCCTATTATTCAGCCAAGAAAAAAAGGGTGGGCAAAATATATTGAGTGCCCCTAGTATAATGTTCCTCGCCTCACAGGCGACTCCGGACATGTGGAAACGCTGTAGCGATAGTCAAGGTACCCCAACTGGAGAAGGTGAGGTGGAGGAGGGACAACTGACAAAAGACTCGTTGCATTGCTTATATTAAGGTTCTGAATGTATTAGGGCTGGGATGTTTTAAACCCTAGATCATGTTCCAAAGCTGAATCCTATCTGTTTTGCAGATAGCTGGTGAGGGAAGCTATATTTTTGGGGTCTCTTTGCGAGTGACCCGTTGCCCACGTTGGGATAACATCATGAAAAAGAAAAAACTAGTGTTTATCATTTACCATTACTTATTCGGACTATAGAGGATTTAATTTTCCCAGAAGAGAAGAGTTCCTTGTTGTATGCGCGGTCTGTGTGTAATAATGTGTGTGTGTGTGTGTGTGTGTGTATATATGTTATGGCCATTTTGCGAAATCGGCCTTTTTGCAAAAAGGTTAAGGCTGGAACCACACTGAGCAGACAAGACAAGACCCTTCGGACAAGACACGACAAAACGTCTTGACTGGCGCTTGCACCCACACTGAACAAACAGGGAAACGTAGAACTTGGCCAGTCAGTTGTCGACGAGATGTCGAGTGTTGAAGAAAGCGCTGTAGCAATATGGTAGTTTTTAGATGTGGAGTCAAGAAAGGAAGACGAGGCTTATGAAAAAAAAGGACAACAGAAAATTTATTACCTTGTTTTATGATCGAGCTCCGCAAGGATGAAAATAAATTTCAAATTTTATGAATTATTATAAATAATAAATAAAAATAATATAGGCCCCTATATATATATATTAAAATTATATATGTAAATTAAATTATGCGAGTAAAACAAAATTAAGCAATGCAATGCAACAGTAAAAATACAGCAATACAAGAAACAGTAAGCGAGGTTTCAGTTGTGACTAGACCAGACAAAGGGCGAGCAGACAGCACCAGTCATGAATGGTCGTTTTTTTGACGTCTTGTCTTGTTCGGTCAGTATGGGCGGCCTCATTTAATTCGTTACATTTTTGTTCCCCAAACGTGACTGATAGTGTTCCAGTCTTGTCTTATCTTGTCCACTCAGTCTGGTTCCAGCATAAGTCGTGATATTTTCGTTAAACAACGAAAATATCACGACTTATCCTAACCAATTGTCAAGGGTGGACAGTTGACCTAACCGAGCATTCAATTAACCTAAATCAACCTTTTTTTGCAAAAAGGCCGATTTCACAAAAAGGGCGTAACATAAATATACTCGAATATATATATATATGAGGAGTCCCGCGTCTTAAGGTACCTAAGCGCCAAAATTAAAATTCGCCAGAAATCGCCTCCAAAGTTCAGCAATATTCTGGCAATAGTATCTCTGTTATTAATTCAGCTAGAACGTTCATTTTTGGTTAAATTAGAGTTCTAAGTATGCTAATGAAGATGTTGATGAGTTTTTGGAATAGATTTTCATATTTTATATTTTATATACTGTATATATATATTTTTTTATTTTTTTTATTTTCTTATTATGCCGAACTTTGGATGAACTTTTGGCTGGCGATAGAGGTGAAAAAAGTAGTTCGCTTCATAAGGTTTTCAACCATACTTCTAGTGTCGTAAGGTCATTATAACCCAAACCACGCGATAGAGGAAGGGTGAAAATAGTGATATCCATCAAAAACACGTTTTCGGTTTTCGCCTGCGGTGGCGCTTAGGTACCTTAAGACGCATGACCCCTCATATATATATATATATATATATCATATATACAGGGTGAGTCACGACGAAATGTCATAACTTCGGTAGCTTATAGCTAAGGTCATTCCCAGTCAGAAACATGAACATAGGTCCGATTCTTAACGGTTATGGAGCTATGGATGTTTGAATTTCAAGCATGCGCATGCGTGACCTTGAACTGAATTGACAGTTACTTACCGAACCGAACTAACTACTACTGCTGCTGTCGCTGAATATCAGCGACGTTTTCCAAATCGAAGAATTCCGGATCGACGAATGTTTAGCAATGTTTTCCGGAGATTGCGAGAGAGCGGTTCATTTCCTAGCATTACTGTTTTATCTGACGGTCCGGTACAACAAGATGTGGCTGAACAAGAAGACATTATTCAGATGGTACAACGGAGTCCTCATGTTGGTACGCGAAGGATTTCCACACGTCTTAGAGTTCCTCAAACGAGAGTATGTAGAACGTTACACGAAGAAAGCATGTATCCATACCACGTACAGCGCGTTCAACACCTCCAACCTGGGGATCGTGCCCAACGGCTGGAATTTTGTAATTGGCTCAATGCCGATCGACAATTGCATCGATACGTCTTGTTCTGTAATGAGGCTCAATTTACCCGCGACGGTGTCAACAACACTCGCAATTCACATGTGTGGTCAGAAATGAATCCTCATGTCATTGTGGAAAGTAATTTTCAACATCAGTTCAGTGTCAATGTGTAGTGTGGTATTCTCTACGGTCAGCTCATTGGTCCGTTTATCTTCGAAGGTGGTCTTACAGGTGACATTTATCTACAATTTCTGCAAGACGAACTGCCGCCACTGTTAAAAGATGTACAGTACCTTTGGCAACACGATTCCATATGTACTTCCAACAAGACGGAACTCCTCCCCATTTTAGCAGTGCAGTGAGAACGCATCTCGATGATCGCTTCCTTGGTCCATGGATCGGCCGTGGTGGTGCACAAAATTGGCCACCCAGGTCTCAGGACCTAACCCCTCTAGATTTTTATCTGTGAGGGCGCGTGAAAGAGCTGGTGTCCCAGAGAAAAGTGGAAACACGAAATGCATTGCTTCGTCGCATTTTGGATGCTGCAGCCCTCACAAAGGACAATCGTAATGAACTAGTGCGTGAGTAGTGCGAGCTACACGCGCGATTCACAGAGGAGCCGCGATGTGTGTTGAGGGCGAGGGTAGTCATTTTGAACAGTTATTGTAAATTCATGAATAAAACTTTAGCAGCTATTTTGTTCGCGTATTCTTATTTTTAAACATTCAAACATCATAGCTCCATAACCGTTAAGAATAGGACCTATGTTCATATGAACTTTTTAACTGGGAATGACCTCAGCTATAAGCTCCCGAAGTTATGACATTTCGTCGTGACTCACCCTGTGTATGTATACTATTAATCAAGTCGTTCCGAATGATCATTTATTTCAATTTAAATAAAAACAAGATAATTCATAACGTTTGCATGATTTCATGCGTAAATAGTTATTTCTCAATCAACATTTCGGACCTTGGCCTATTCTCAATACCAACAGAATTTATGCAAGTTGAATTCAGACCAACTTTCCATACTGGAAACATTAAAATTTTTAAAAGTTTAAACTTTTAAGTTATTTTCTACAGTATTTGGTTGGTAAAAAAACTTTCGAATAATGTAAACAGGTACAGAAATTTTATTGATATTCACCCAGGTCTGGTTTCTTTTTTCGTTATAAACATTGATTCTAAAATTAAACTGTCTTGTTTGTTTTTTGTTGTTGGTGGAAGAAAATTGTATAAAATATTTATAATCCAATTAATGTCAGCATCTTTTATCGTGATTAAGTGGGGGCTGATGTTTCTAAGTTAGCAAGAAGTGTTCTTCGAAAGTTCACGATTCTATGCGAGTTAATTCTTACTTTCCAGAAGTCTGGACGTATACAACCTATGTATATTTCGTTTTTAAGATGGACAATTAAATTCGTAAAATTAATACAGACTTCATTAAAAGTGAAAATGAATCCTTAAATTTAAAGAAAGAGCCTATTGTTAATGGATTGGTAAACAAAAAAATAAAATTCTTCCGTGGAAACAATTGATGAGGTTAAAGGTTTCGAAAGATCTTTCGTTAATGGAGTATTTAAAATTCTAAAGTGGAGCAGTGCTAAATAATAAGCTTTACCTTTAGAGGACAGTAATAATAAGAGTTTTAGAACCATAATATGAATTAAGAACTTTAGAGACAATTGAATCGAATAAATGCTTTGGAAATATGTTATTAGTGAAATAAGTTTTCAGAAATTCGATTTCTTTATGAAAACTGGAGTGTGTAGTGTAGAGCTTCACTAATAAGTGTGACAATACTAGAGTCTGTATTGAATTGTTTTTAAGGGGCAAAAGTTACACATAGAAATTCATATCTGGTCATGTAAAAATTTCTTTTCTTTTCTTCTGCGAATGGTGCGAATTGTTCAGATCAGGTGTCTAAACTATTTTGGCAGAGCATTATATATATATATATATACATATAACTATATGATCAAAAGTATTCGGACACCCCGGAAAATCCACATTTCTGCAAATATCACCTTCGCCAAAAGGTATGCTGGGAAAAAGCGTGGCGAAACTATAATGCTGAGGTGTTCTGTTAAGTTATCAGTAACTGTTGTGAAGCCATGCCGCGCGGACGTGAACTCTCCGAGTTCCAACGTGGACTCGTCATCGCATGTTATTAAGTAACGTTTCTATACGAAACATTGCAGCCAAACAGGATATACCAAAGTCGACTGTAGCGGATGTTATCATGAGATGGAAGCACGACGGTGCAACTAACGCGAAAAAAACGTTCCGGACGACCACGCAAACTGACGGAACGTGATAGAAGAAGTCTGGTACGACATGTCAAGAAGTCCCGCACGTCCTCTGCCGCTTCCATCGCTGAGGAGGTAGGAAGAGCATCCGGTACCTCCGTTAGTACTGTAACTATCCGCAGAGAGATGCACAGACTCGGTTATTATGGTAGAGCAGCTGTACACAAGCCACTGATTACAAAAGTTAATGCCACGCGTCGTTTGGCCTGGTGTGTCTCCCGTCGTTCCTGGACCGTGGAGGACTGAAAACTGTTCTTTGGAGCGACGAGTCGCGGTATTCACTCTTCCAGTCTGATGGGCGTGTTTGGGGTGTGGCGACAGCCCGGAGAACGGCTTCTTCCTGACTGTGTACGTCCAACGGTGAAGTTCGGTGGAGGGTCCATCATGGTATGGGGTTGTTTTTCCTGGCTAGGGCTCGGCCCGTTGGTTGTTATACCCACTACCATGGACGCTGACGTTTATCTCGACGTTCTGGACAATTCGGCCCTCCCTACACTGTGGCAATACTACGGAGATGGCCATTGTTTGCTTCAACAGGATCGAGCTCCCTGCCATACTGCAAGGCGTGTGCAGGACTGGTTTCGTGAAAATAAGGTGGATTTGTTAGACTGGCCTGCTCAGAGCCTCGATCTCAACCCAATCGAGCACATGTGGGACGAACTGGAGCGACGGATACGAAACCGCACACCACGCCTGGCTTCACTTGCATCTCTTACATCAGCTCTGCAAGAGGAATGGCGAGCCTTCCTGCACAGACTTACCGAAAACTGGTGGAAAGTATGCCTCGACGTGTTGACGCTGTAATAAAAGCAAAGGGTGGACCTACTGGTTACTAAATGCCATAATAAAACCATTTTTCCAAAAACCATGCGGTTGTCCGAATACTTTTGATCATATAGTGTATATATATATATATATATATATATATATATCTATATATATATATATATATATATATACACACTAAAAATTGTAACTCATTTTACTTTCAAAAAACATTAGTAATAATCTTTATGATTACCTTATCTTTCCTCATTAACCTTCTTCAGGCACATCTTCGGTATATCATGATGCCAACGCGACAAATTCAAGACAGTTTCTAGACCAGCGAATATTTCCTTTTATTTTATAAGTAACGTTCGTCCTAAATGGGCTTTGTATCTTCACTGAATTAAAGTTAACGATTCCCTCGTGAAGGCGAATGAAGGATTATTATTAGCGATTAACTTCATGGACTCCATAACGTTATGCTTTACTTTAATTTTGGTTTTGTTTATTTCAAGCACATTTTAGAGAACGAGTCTGTTTTACCGCGCACAAATTAAAGGGATCTGAAGAGAGGAGGCTTGAAGTTATAGAGTTCAGAAGAGCAGTGTCCATTATAGTAGGGATAATAAAGAGAGAGTGAGGCAACATTGTGGCGAAGAGAGAGGGATTGAAGACAGTCAGTAAGAAGTGGGGAATTGATGAGACGAAAAGCCTTTGATTCCACCCGGTCAAGTATGGTTGCGTTGGTTGAACCATCCCATACATGAGAAGCATTCTCCATACAGGGGCGGACAAGACCCCTATACAGAGACAGCAACTGAGTAGGGGTAAAGAAACTGTGGAGGCAGTACAACACACCTAACCTCTTAGAAGCCGTTTTAGAAAGAGTATATTTGATCTTTCCACGAAAGATCACGAGAAAAGAAAACGCTAAGAACGTTAAGAGAAGAAGAAGGATTGAATTATGTGTTGTTGAAGGTAAGGGGATAGTCGTGTGGAAGAGATTTTGAGGCATTGAAAGCCACAAAGTTTTCTCTGCCTCACTCAGAGATAGCGGAAAGATCAGAGGTCAGGTGTTCCATAGCCGTTCTACGCGAATCATTGAGTGACTGTTGAGTCGCCCTTATATTATTTGAATTTATATGTACTGTGTAGTAATTAGCTTTTGCTTGGAGTATCACTAAGTTAAGTTTGTTTCAATAGTGAGCGTACAATAATAACAATAATAATAATAATAATAATAATAATAATAAAATCATCAGTATAGTGTGGAATGTAAAAATATTTTATGCTTCCAATCCTTGCATGCGGTAGAATTGGCACTCGAAGAAATATTATGTGGCATAATAATATTATTCTCTTGGCCACTTTGGGAAGCGAGTGGAGAAGCGAAGAATAGAATCATCGGCATAGGAGTGAATAGGACAGGAAGTGCGAATTAAAAGATCATTAATAAATAAAAGGAAAAGAGTAGGTGAGAGGATAGTACCCTGAGGAACAACACTGTCGATAGCTTTAGGAGTACAATAGCCATCTACAACCGCAGCTATAGATCGGCTAGAAAGGAAATTAAAGATGAAGGCATAGAAAGAAGGAGAGAAACGGAGGAGAGCAGTTTGGAAATTAAAGATTTGTGCCAGACTCTATCAAAAGCTTTCAATATGTCTAGCGCAATAGCAAACGTTTCACCGAAATCCCCAGCGAAAGATAACCAAGAGTCAGAGAGATATGCAAGAAGATCGCTAGTCGAGCGTCAATTCCGGAAGCCATACTGACGATCTGAAAAAAGATTGAGAAGAGAGGTGTTTAAGAATCTTCTTATAAAGGATAGAGTTAAAAACTTTAGAAAGGCAAAAAATCAAAGCAACTGGACAATAGTTTGAGGGTTGAGAGCGGTCTCCCTTCTTTGGAACAGGCTGGATGAAAACGAACTTCCAGCAGGAAGGAAAAGTACCAGGCGAAAGACAAAGAAGAAAGAGTTTGCCTAAGCAGAGTGTGAGCACAGAAGCAGTTCTTGAGAACAACAGGAGGAACACCAGCGGGACCGTACGCCTTCCTAGGGTTGAGCCCAGATAGGGCAGAAAAAACATCTTTGGGTGATATTCTGATTTCATATATAATAAAGTCAGAGGGAGGAGAAGATGGAGGAACAGCACCGGAATCATCCATAGTTGAGTTGTAAGCGAAAGTTTGAGCGAAGAGTTCAGCTTTATCAGGAGAAGAGACGGCAACTGAGTCGTCGGAATGGAAAAGAGGAGGGAAAGAAGAGGAAGTAAAGTTGTTGAAGAGGTTCTTAGTTAGATGCCAAAAAGAAAGAGAAGGATTAGAATTGGATAGGTTTTCACATATTTGTCGAATGAAGGAATGTTTGGCGAGTCGAAGAACAGATTTTGCACGATTTCGGGCAGAAATATAAGCTGAGTGAGAGTCAGGAGTTGGATGGCGACGGCACCTTCTGAAAGACTCATCTCTGTTGCAAATAGCATTAGAACAAGTAAAGTTAAACCAAGGTTTTTTTACATTAGTAGTAAGACTAAAATATGGAATGTATGCCTCCATGCCAAGAGAATCACCTCCGTGATGCGCTCAGTACACTCGGAAGGGACCCCGGTCATGGAAGCAGTAATCATTCCATGGGAAATCACAGAAGTGCTGCCTAAGGTCCTCCCAATCAGCGGCACCAAAATGCCAAAGGCGCCTCCTCTTGGGAGGATCCAAAGGCCGGATTGGAGCGATAGGACAGGAAACAGATATAAGATTGTGGTCGGAGGAGCTCAACGGAGAAAAAGTTTGACAGAATAAATAGAAGAATGAGAGGTAACAAATAAATCCAGAATGTTGGGCCGATCTCCAAGACGATCGGGGATACGAGTTGGGTGGTGTACAATCTGCTCCAGGTCATTTTGGATAGAAAGTTGTAAGCTAGTTCACCAGCGATGTTAGTGAAATGGGAGGAAAGCCAAAGGTGGTAGTGAACATTGAAATCTCTTAAAATGGAGAGTTCAGGAAAGGGAGCGCGGAATAAAATGTATTCCTCTTTGGAAGTGAGGTAGTTAAAGAATTTTGGATAGTCAACAGAATGTAGAGAAAGGTAAACAGCGCAGATGTATTTAGTTTGAGAGTAGGATGTAAGTCGTAGCCAGAGGGTATAGAATTTGGAAGATTCGAGTTCGAGAATACGAGAACAAGTTAGGTCGTTGTGTACATATACGCAACATCCACCTTTGAAGTGAAATTGAGTATGGAGAAAGTAAGAGGGTACAGAAAAGGGTTGCTTTAGGGTTGCTATGCTTAGGTTGAGGGCAGAGCTGTAGTTAAAGGGTGGGTTTATACAGGGTGTTTCATAACATGTGGGACGCACTTTCAGGATGGATTCAGGACCTAAAAACAATGAAAAAAGTTTATATAAACATATATCCGAAATCGCTTTGTTTCCGAGTTACAGCCCGTTTTGTGTTCCAGCAATTCTTTCCGCAAACTGTTTACAAACACTGCTTGTCGACAATATTTCATGTATGGCCTTGCCGATTGTAATGTTTCGTACACTCTATGACATTTTTCAATATCGTTGAGTGTAGAGCCATCAGTCAGTCAGAGTTGCATCGCGGTGTTTCACTGTTCATATTCGTAACTTCTTACCGTGAATAAGTACAGTCCAGTGAAAAAAAAAAACCTTAAAAGTTTTTGTGCTATTCAGTGATAGTGTGCATTTGAAATGAGAATGGAGGCTTATTCAAACAGAGAAATGGCAGACATGTATCTCATGATGGACTTGCCGAGTGTAATGCGGCCGCAGTAAGACGTCTGTATGCGGAAAGGTTTCCGAATCACTGTCTGCTAGGTAAGAAGACCTTTCAAAGAATAGACGAGCGTCAGGATCATTCAACAAGCGAGTTTCAGATGGTGATAGACCAATCAGCGCCAGAACTGTTGAGTTGGATGAGCGAGTTCTGAATCGCGTGGCGGAACATCCTGGTGACAGCACCCGAAGGATGCAGCAGTAGAGGGTGTAAGATATACAACTGTGTGGAGAATTTTACGGGAACAACAGCTTTACCCATATCACATTCAGAGAGTACAAGGCCTTACTGAAGCTGATTTCCTACCACGAGAGGCTTTTTGTACTTGATTCCTTCAACAGTGTGCGCGCGATCCTCTTTTTCTATCCTCCGTGTTGTTTTCTGATAAGGCTGTCTTCACAAGAAATGGTGTGATCAATTTTCACAACACTCATCACTGGGCCGAAGAGAATCCGCATTCCATCATCCAGTCAAGGCATCAACTTATTGCCGACAACTTAATCGGTCCTTTTGTTTTGCCTGGAAGATTAACAGGAGAATCCTATTCCAATTATTTAAGGAATGATTTAAGCGATTTACTAGATGAAGTTCCTCTTGGTGTCCGACGTCGTATGTGGTTTATGCATGACGGCGCTCCGCCTCATTTTAGTCGAGTAGCCAGAGACTATTTGGATGACCATTTCCCTGATAAATGGATAGGCCGTGGAGAACCCATTGCGTGGCCTGTTCGCTCCCCGAACCTGAATCTACTCGATTTTTACCTGTGGGGTCATCTGAAATCCATCGTTTATGTGACACCATGACAAGTTGAAATGCTTCGCCAACGTGTAGAACAAGGAGTCAAGGCAGTCTATGACGAGGCGTGTTCAGGTGTGTATTCAAGCGCAAGGCGGTTATTTTCAGCACTTCTTTTAAAGGTAAGGCGGATACTTGGTGGAACACATAACTGGCTGTAACTCGGAAACAAAGCGATTTCGGGCATATGTTTATAGAAACTTTTTTTCGTTGTTTTCAGGTCCTGAATTCATCCTGAAAGTGCGTCCCACATGTTATGAAACACCTGTATATGGTTTATATTGTAGGAATTCAAGGATGCGGAGGTCGGTTGGTTGGTGTGCAAAGTTAATAATTTTGAAGTTGGTTGGGAGCAAAGGTTGTGGAGATGGCAATGATCCCGTTGCAGTATATTGCAGTATATTGCTTTGCGTCGCCCTTATATTATTTGAATTTATATTTACTGTACACTAGCTTTTGCTTGGTGTATCAATAAGTTAAGTATGTTTCGATAGTGAGTGTACAATAATAATAATAATAATAATAATAATAAAATTTTGCCTCAATAATCAGCTGTTTCCTA
>JAJOZX010007712.1:0-5000 GCA_023014485.1 Bathynomus jamesi | reverse complement strand
CTGAAGATTGTGAAACAGAATTTCGAGGAAGAAGACCGGAGAAATTATCTCAAGAATCGAAAGACATTGTGCTTGCTGCATCACGGCGCCGAAAGAAGAGCTGCTCTGAGGTAGCGAAAGAGATACTTATCCGTCGTGGTAAGATAGTCAATCGGCAACTTGTGCATCAATTTCGAGTTCGCCAAGGCTTGAGTGCTTGGTATGAAATAGCTAAGCCACGGAAGAGTGATCTTAATATTGAAGATCGGCTATGGTTTTGTGATTATCTTGAGGAATGGACGGAAGACGATTTCCTTCACTTGGTTGTCAGCGATGAATTCTTCGTTTATGTCTCCAGAAAACCAAATTTTCAGAATGATCGGGTTTGGGCAACAACTCCTGATGAAGTCCCAGACGACCAGAAGTATCGAGAAATAGTAAAAATCCAGCATGTGTGGGTGTTTTCATTATGTTCTCTATTCGGAAGCTCATCTGGGTTATCAAACCAAGAGGAACCAGTTGGGATGGGCAGTGGCGGTCCTAGCTTACATGACGCCCTGGGCGAACCTCACCTTCAGCCCCCCCCCCCCTGTTCGCCAACACACACACATTCGAATCCCCCCAAAATAAAGGACAGACATAACTCTTTCACAAAATAACTTTTTATTGGACTAATTGTTGGAACTTCAGAACCAAAACAAAGACTCAAATTTCTGAATTTTACAAATCCTTCATCACGTAAATAGAATAACTCACTTAAGAGAATGTAATTATGATACTATGAACAGGAAAAAATACAAATTAAATTGCACAACTGCCATAAATAAACTAGAGAATCAAATTTCTAAATTGTACAAATGCTCTATCACATAAATAGAATAAGACACTTAAGAGAGGGTAATTATTATGCTACACTTTGAACAAGAAACAAAATAAATTGCACCACAGCACAACTGCCATCTAAAGCCTGACTCTTCTTACCTTCCTTGATGCAAAGTCATTGATCTTTTATTATTTATTTTATTTTATTTTTTATTTTTATTTATTTCTTTATTTATTTATTCTTATTTTTATTTTTATTTTTTTTGCAGGCGCTCATGCCGCCCCTCCACAAATGCCGCCCTGTGCGGCTGCCCATATTGCCCATATGAGGAACCGCCACTGGGGATGGGCCTTATTTTCGAAATGTAATTTTAGCCCAACATGTAATTCCGTTTTTGAAAGACCCCGAGTGTGTTTTGGATGTTGAACAGGCAACCTTTCTTCACGACAAAGCCCCCTGTATGAAAGCACTTGCGACTCAACAACTGCTTAAGGAAATAACATTGATTTTTTCGGAAATAATGAATGGCCTGGCAATTCTCCCGATCTTAATGTCTGTGAACATGTCGGATCCATCATGAAGGATCGGGTGGAGTCCTTAATGCTGGAACAACCCATTCAGAATCGGTATTCAACAGAAATTATGACTGCAAAGATCAACGAAGTCCTTGAAGAAATGAGTCATGATACCGATCTCTTTGAGACACTTCTGGGATCATACCCCCGTCGATTAATGGCCGTCAGAGCTGCAAATGGGGGCAACACCCGATATTAAAACAAGTGTTTTTTATTCAAAATTAAACGCTCTTTCGCGTGGTTTTGTCTGTTTTTTTCTATTCCTTTCAGTTTCTTCTGTACATGGGGGGGGGGGCAATCATTTCCTGACACCCTTTACACGGATTTTGCTAAAGCTTTCGACAAATGCGATCATCCTATAATAGCACATAAAATGAAACATATGGGAATAACAGGCAAAGTGGGAAAATGGATCTACAACGTCCTCAGAAAACGACTACAGGTGGTCAAAATTCAAGGTGTATCATCATCAAATCAGAAGTACGCAGCTCAGTACCACAAGGTATAGTGCTGACCCCATTCATGTTCATTATCATGCTAACAGACATAGACAGTGGAGTAAAGAGCAACAGTATAGTAACATCATTTACGGACGATACAGCAGAAAAATCAGCGATGCAAACGAAGTGGAGGCTTTGCAGAGGGACACAAACAAAATATACAAATGGTCAGAAGAAAACAACATGACATTTAACACCGAGAAATTTCAGCTCTTGAGTTATGGTAAAAAAGAGGAACTTAAACAGACTGCATATTATGCTCCAGATAGACAGGAAATTCAGAGAAGCACGAAAGTAATCGATCTGGGGATAATAATGACCGATGATGCGAAATTCGAAACATAAAATCAGATAGCGATAAATAAAGCAAAATGAGTCGCGGGACAGGTACTAAGAACGTTCAAAAGAAGGGACAGGACAGTAATGATTCCCCTGCTAAAACAACTGATTATATCAAAACTTGAATACTGCTCAGTTTTGACGTCGCCATATAAAAAGGAAGAAACTAATAAACTAGAAGAAACGCAGAGACATTTCACAGCCAAGATTGATGGCTGTAAAGAACTCAACTACTGGGAAAGACTATGTAAACTAAATCTGTACTCCCTGGAAAGAAGAAGAGAGAGGTACACCATAACCTACATATGGAAAATGATCGAAAAACTGATACCAAACCTCAAACTAAACCCAATTACAGTACCATCCAAACAGCGCTGGAAAATAGGAAAGGCAGAATGTGTAGTGTTCGCAAATTAAAGGACCGACAAGGGACCTCCTCAACTCTGAAGGAAAATAGCTTGGTTGTCAGGGGGCCAAGAATTTTCAACCAGCTTCCAAAGGACCTCAGAAATATTACAGGGGTCAAAGTTGAAGTCTTCAAGAGAAGACTAGATACCTGGCTCATGACGGTACCAGATGAGTCGGGTGTACCTGGCTATGTATGGTGAAGAGCGCAAGAGAGCAACTCGTTCCTCCACCAAGCCAGGCCTAGAGGCGGGGCCACCAGCTTGACCTTCGTGCGAAGAAAGACCAACGCACGGAACCCAAACAAGATAACAAGGTGTGTATATAATACAGGGTGTCCTAAAAAAACTATATACTCTTTATAGCATCATATATTTTATAATTAAAAAAAAACCAAACAATATATTGTTATAGCAATTGCCAATGAAAGGTAAATTAGTAATCTAAGTGATCAAAATGTTATAGCGAGTTGTTTGCATATAAAATTTAATTAACTACGCCAAGTGCTCAAAATGTTCTCCGGCGGCATGAATGCACTTTTGAATGCGTCGACTAACTGATTCGCAGATATGGACTAATGTGGATGCTGTGATGGTCCCGCACTTTTCCCTAATTGCATCCTTAAGGTGTTCGAGTGTTGCAGATCTTGTACCATAAACTGCATCCTTCAGGTAGCCCCACAAGTAAAAATCAAGTGGAGTCAAGTCTGGTGAACGTGGAGGACACTCAACGCTTCCTCTTCGTCCTATCCAACGGTTAGGCAACGTTTCATCGAGGTACCTTCTGACATCACAATGATAATGAGGGGGGGGGCTCCATCTTGTTGAAAGTAAATTCGTCGTTTCCAAACAACTTCCGGACTGCAGGTATAATTTCTGTCCGCAGCATGTCGAGATATGCGGCACCGGTAACTGTCCCATTAAAGAAAAATTGTCCAACCAAACCCCTGGATGATAAACCACACCATGCTGTTAATCCTGGTAAATTAACATGTTTATCCACATAAACGTGTGGATTATCAAGTGACCAGTACCTGCAGTTGTGTCGATTTACTGTGCCATTCAGCTCGAAGGTAGCTTCATCAGACCACACGATTTTGTTGTATTGAAAGTGCATTCATGCCGCCGGAGAACATTTTGAGCACTTGGCGTAGTTAATTAAATTTTATATGCAAACAACTCGCTATAACATTTTGATCACTTAGATTACTAATTTACCTTTCATTGGCAATTGCTATAACAATATATATATTTTTTTTTTGAAATTATAAAATATATGATGCTATAAAGAGTATATAATTTTTTTGGGGAACCCATATATATATATATATAATATATGAAAATGAAAATGAAAAAGAAAAGGTTTATTGGCAGACTATAGTCCATATGACAAATATTATTAATACAATAACAGTTCACATACTAAGGATAGAAATATATACACAGTTGATTAGAAATAATACAGTAATGTCAAAGTTAAGTGGAGCTACAGACAGACTTTTTCGTACCAAGAATTCCATAACTTAGAGGATAAACGGCAGGACTCGTGGATAGCTTGGATAATCGGGTTGGTTGATTTTTTAATTCTTTGCATTAGACTGTATTGAGCACGTCTTGTTACCTCCGGGAAGCTCGAGACATTGCGGATAGCAAACATTTGCGAAGCTGAACATCTCTGGGGTAATTTATGTAAGCGTCTAAAAGACCTGTTGTACAGCAAATTTAGGGTTCTACCAGAACCTTTTTTATAATTCACCCAGAGTTGCTGTCCGTATATATTACTGCATTAGCTTCACTTGTACAGAACCGAAAGTTCCTTATAGTTATATTCGCTTTAGCACAAAAGCTTCGAGATTGTTTTTCATATCCGAGTCATCACTCAAGGAGCTTGTAATAGTTTGACCCCAATACTTAAAACTCTTGTACTTCCTCAATTACTTCACCTTTCATTTTAAACCTAATATCAGCTGGCTGCTTACAGTTTTAGGATGAAATTTCATAACCTTAGTTTTTGTAACATTAAAAAGAATATCATGTTTCTGCGAATACACTTCGCAGACTTTTAGTAGCCGATCCAGACCTTTAACCCAGGGACTTATCGGCATCGGCATAAACTAAGTTATTTATTTTTGTGATCTATACAACATCCCACTGTTGCCTCATTAAGTGAAGCAATTAATCCGTCAATATACACATTAAACACCATAGGAGAGAGTAAGGAGCCTTATTTCACCCCGCATAAGGAGCCAAAACATTCGGATAGTACATTGCTCCACCTAACGGTAAAAGATTGGTGGGAATACCAAAATTTCAATAAATTTAATATGTACATGCAAACCTTCCTGTCTTCTAGTTTTTAAATAAAATATTGTGGTTCACT